>JAMKCH010016861.1:0-97108 GCA_023653785.1 Ophioderma brevispina
AACAATTACTTGAAATGTAAACTCTACACAATCATGGGCGGACTGGGAGGTTGTAGCGGCCGCGGCAACGTAACTACTGCCCTTTGCTAGCGAATGCCAGGGCCCACCTAAGAACCCGGTGCGGTTAAGGTATCCCTCCGATTACACCATATTTCTGTTTCATAGGAATGACCATCTCTCACATACTTTACGATAGCCCATGGCGTCATGTAACAAACTTTTTTTTATCCGGTTAATGTAACAAACCATGTTTTAACCCTAGCATCATAATGGGAAGGAAGGCAGTCAAAATATTTTCAGATGAAATGATACAAAAAAAGGTTTCTAATATATCTACTCAAATTCCTCAGTTTGATGGGGTGAAAGGTGTGGGGGGGGTCGAACTCTGAGGAGCTTTTTAGGCTAGTCCCTACATTGTTCTTTCGCTGGGGTGATTTGTTGGATTATCCCTTCACTTTGAGAAGCACGCGTAACACGAAGAGGCAACAATGAAAAACTTGAATGAAGCCATGTTTTATGAGTGTCAGGATAGTAACGTAAGTGTGGATCATAAAAAACTAAACTTTTCAAAAGTATTCTTGGGTGCCAATACTATGTTTTAACATGCAATGGTATTTTATTGGGAACTTCCATTTTTCACAAAATTTGTTTCACCATGACTGCCCATATTAATACAAAAAAGCGACATAGGATATGGGACCTGTGCCAATTGGGAATTTATTGAAAATGCCAAAAATAAAATCCCACCACCAAAATACAAATAATTGAGAAATTTGCTTTCACATTTGCTAGTCCTCAACACTGGGTTCCCAACCGCGAACACACAGTTGCCGCGCTCGGATTAATAATAATATATAATAATTGAGTATTTTTAACGCGCGACATTTCCACGTAAGATAAACTTGCTCAATAAGGTCGCTGTGCGGCAGCCATGAAGGCGCTCAGCACATCAGAGAAACCATAATACCAGCAGATTAGCTCGGTGTAACTGTCGGTGTGGAGGGGGGGGGGGAACCCTATAGGGAATGGATATGGGTTAAGGCTCGCGCTTCAATCTCAAAATAGGGGTTTTTGGATGAGAGACAATCAAAATTCCAAAATAGGAGTTTTCCGAGTGACAAATAACAATTAGCAAATTTTCCAAAAAAATTGGGTCCATTTGGGTCAGAATTTTGCAAATGTTATCAACAATAATTTCTTTGGAAGAAAAATTGTTTCAAAGTTTCCCCGAAATAGGGGTCTTTGGTGACAGTGACAGTGGTATGTTCACAAAATATGGCCGTCCCTTTGTAGAGACATTTAAAAAAAAAAATGGAGTACTTGGGTGACAACGATATGACAAAGGGGATCTTAAACAGCCTTACAATTACGCGTCTGCTTCCCTCCTGGCTAACCTGATCATTTAGCAATGTTCAAGATAGACTTCTTTTCTCCATTGATGTTTCGGCGAAAATCGAAGGGCCAATAAGCACCCAACCGTTGGCAACAAGCCATTCCACACGGTAATTTTTTTTTGTCAGGCTCGTGTCACTCTCTCACAGCAAGTCAAGAGGCTTGAACCGGCGGGACATACTGCCCTGAATTGTATGTACGTTTGAGTGATTTAAAGCAAAACACTTTCATCGGCGATGCGTCATCTTCAAAGAAGACACGGTAGTCCCTTCCAATCGGCCCGCACAAAACTCTATAGGTCTTGCATGGTCTGCTTTACAGCGGTCCTTTACAGAGGTTGCCTGAGCCCCTCCGGATTTTGCGAATGGCCATTGTAAGTCAAGGATCTGAATGAAAGTACTGAAGCAATCCTCCGATCCATTCCGGTAGAGAGGGCAATCTGGAGGCATGCTGAAAAGCATTTTGGACAGCTTGAATATTTTCCGAGACATTCCAGTCCGAGGACGTCCAGAATAGACTCTGTTTAGGTGAGGCTTGTCCCTGTTGCAATTTGCACATGTTAAGTTCTTGCGTACACCTTGGGACCGACTTGGGCATCTTGTAATTGGAAATTGCCAGCGAAAGTTTTGTGAAACTCGCTTACCACGTATGCCCCTTTTGCGGGGTGTGAGCTGAGGCATGTTCATATGGTCTCCTGGGTAATTCTTGACAACAACCAATTAAGTCTTGGTTCAAACATTTTGCTTATCCTAGCCATACTGACTTTTCGCAGTTACATCTGCCAAACCGGTTCTGGTGCATTGTCACTATGCTGTATTCCCCATCACAAGACATGAAACTGAAATCGGGAATTCTTCTGAAACTTTACTCTAATATTGGGTACACTAGAACACACAAATCGTGTTTTTTTTTAATCGAAAAGTCAGGAAATTGCGATTATATTTAATTTTTCTTTTTACTTTTTCCTTTTTTTTTTTTTTCTTCTTCGGGGCGGCCCAAAGCGGCCCTGAACGAAGCGGCCCGGGCGCAAAAACGCCGAATCTCCCCCACGCCAGTCCCGCCCCTGAGGCACACTACAAGCGTACATTTCCAAACTTTATTGTAAAAGTATGAGTGTAAGTCTAAATTGCGTCTATGAAGTTGCGTCGTGGTAAAGAAATTATGAAATTGTTGAAATATAAAAATAAAAAAGATAACAATCAAAGCTGTGACAAGCCACTCTTGTTTCATTGGCTTTTGAACATATAAAAGTAATAATTTGGCCCATATACGATGCGAGGGATTGAGAAATTACTCTCTAAATGTAAACGAGTGTAAATTTCACTCCCCAAAAGAGTGAAACTCTTGTAAACCACTCCAAAATAAGTGGTTGTACTTAAAATCGGCGAAATTTGCACTCCAAAAGAGTGACAATCACTCAAAAAAGAGTGGATTTTCACACTCTTTTGAGGATTTAAAAAAAGACCACACCTTTGAAGGGTTAAACGCAGGAGCAACCGAAAATCGAGTGAGTCTACATCACAACTCTTTTTTGTTTAAAATTCGCTCTTTTTAAGTACAAACTACTCATTTTGGAGTGGTTTCCACCAGCGTTTCACTCTTTTGGGGAGTGAAATTTTCACTCGTTTACATTTAGAGAGTACGATATTTTAAGCTATTGTAAGAGCCGGTGTGTCAGGAGAGATTGTCCTCCGGGCTCACAGTCCGGGAACATGGTGAACAATCGGTAATCGATTCAGTTTACTCTTCACTTAGTTTCCAGTTTCATGGTTTGCTCCATTGGAGCCGGGTCATTGCAACTATTGGCTTGACCCCTGGATTATAAAAGGACTACTTAAAATGTTACTGGTTACACTTGATTTTGTTTATTTAGTGTTGGGTTTGTATATTTTGTAATGTTGGAGTTCGTGGTATTGGCGTAGTGTTTGTGTTTATTGAGGATGTTCACGTAACATTAGTTCACGCTTTAATTCGGATCCGTTGTCGTCTATAGAGCCCGACTATGATACCTGCCGCGACCAGATCTCCTTTCACACAGGGCCAAATCTAGTAAGAATCAAATAGGTCAATGAGCTGCCGGGTGTTTAAACAATAGAGAAACAGTAATAGAGACATTTTGAGTAGTGCTTGAAAAAGCTAGTGATATCTTAAGTGAGATCAGATTAACATGAATAAGCGATGAAATATGCAAAGATTTATGGACAGCTTGGCCAGGATATTGTGTGAAAATGGAATTACTAATTGAAAGAAAATGTAAATCAAAATGACAATACCAAGAAAAGTAAACAGTCACGGTAATAAAAACTAATGGAATGGAACATTTTTACATAAATCCCCTCCCCATAACGGAAAGTACAGTGGAATCATAGAAAAAGTGGTAATTTATTGAAGCCTGGATTTGTAAAATATTATGCTTGAATAAAAATAGCAAAGGATGACACATTTGTGGAAATTTGTATTTCAAGAGGGAAAGGAGTCTGACTCAAAAGGATTGAGTACTAATAATTAAGATTTTTGAGATGCGAGTCGGAGAATATATAAGTTTTCAATTGTCCATAAGAGAATTTGATCAACTAATTTAGACGTGGAAACACGCGTAGAACTGATTTTATAATTTAGAGAATTTAACTTTAGGAACAATTTTGTATTTCCCAGGGGTGCGTCACTTTGTAAACGCTATGAGATCTGCTCGCTAGCCTAGTGTTTTGCAGGTGTACTCATTATTTTTCATAGATTGAGGGGACTATACACGGAGACATCGTGTCTGAGTGAATATATAATATCATAGTCACTTGAGCTAAGGATGGAATGGAATAAATAGCCTGGCAATAAGGGTGTCGTGATCTTTGCAAACCCCATCGCACAAGCGATAGTTTCGGATTCAATGGTTTTGTATAAGCGATTTCTCTGTAATTAATAATCTAATAGCTGACTTACTTTCACATCGCTCTGATTAAATTCCAATGACAACCGCACAATTTACACAGTGATGTATTTCCCATACAGAAACGGAACACAAAATACAAATACTATGTTGTTATTATATTTTCTTAAATAATTAATATTTAACGGTATGCAGTATAGCGTCGCTTATTTCCTTTCAGGTAACGAAAACATACGTCTCCTTGGCATATTCGGTCTTTCTCAGCTTCTCTGTTCCGGCTCTACACGTGATATATCCTCAATAATAAAGTTAACTCTCTTTGCTCACTATTGAGTGATCACACCAGAATTCGAGATGGAGAAATCCCGGCTTTGAAATATAATTTACAAAAAAATACAAAAAGAAAAAAAAAATCAGTAATAATTATTTATATTAATTGAAAAAAAAAAATAATAGCAAGTATTCAAATAATATGTTTGTTTTTAGACGTATGAGATTTTATTCCAAATGATATGCGAAATGCATCTTCTAAATGCACCTGTTTAGTCAATTAATCTGTAAATGTCTCGGTAATTTACGATATAAATAATCGTGCTATTACAGCTCCGATTCAATCTGGTCTCACAAATTACGTTGGCAGTTAACACCACCTGACCCAGCCCTGAAACATCCTCCACCTTGACATTCTCCTGTGTCTTTAAGAACATGCGCCAGAAGTGCAGTGACATTCTGACTTGCACCGGCACCAAGTAGATCCGCGACATTCTGTTAAGAAAAAAAGGAGTATGTTTCTGAACATTTGCATATATGCGCTGCACCAGTATTGAAGCAATTTTTTTTCAAATAAATTTCAGGTGTTTATTAAAAATATGGTAATCGATCTTAAAGGTCAGAGAGAGTCAAAATAACAGTGCCCGAAAAAATGCAAAAATTCTGATTTTGGCCCTGGTGTAAAGCTTGATCATCAAAAAATATCCCCATCTGTAAGGATAGCTGAGAACCTTTTCTTTGGTAGCAAAATTGTGAAATTATCTAATTTCGTATAGGACAATACAGAAATTCAGCCTATGTTTTCTATGTAAGCTTATAAAAATCACATTTAAAAAAACAAAAAATTGCCTTTTGTTTCAGTTTAAGCTTTATTTCTGTAACCAAATAAAAAGTAGGATTTCTAATTGAGGCATCTAATCTTATGAACTCTACATATCACAGAAAATATGGATGACTTGAAAATCTCCGTTGCGCTTTAATCACAAGGTTGTCCTAATCCATTATTGTCGGGTCTCGGGAATTCAGGAATAAGAACATGCATGACGATTTTGTACAATTTTGTTTTTAAATATACAATAAAACAATAAACATATTATAAAGAGAATTACAGAATACATTGTACGAAGTTTTAATTTTCAGGACTTTGAATCGAAAGGTGATGTTATGTGCATGATATTCCTAGTTGAAATTAATGTTGTTTTCTGGAATATTTTTTTAATTATTATTTGTCAGTGATATGTAGTTCGCATAATACCAGTGTATAGAAGCTTCTCTCTCACTCTAACTCTCACTATCTCTGTATATCCCTACGTCCCTTAAACCTTCAAAACCCACCTGACAAAAAATCACGGAGCGAACCCCTGCCTTGAATAAGTGGGAAATTGCGCCTAGATCTGACAACAAAAATACCGCTACCTCACTTTTTGCGGTGATTGTCAGATTTTCCTCTCGGGACGCTAGGGATATATCATATATGGGCAATTCTACAAATTTCGGTGCCATTAGCATTTTTACCGTTCTTTGAGCTAGGAAATTTTACTATAAGTATATATTTCGGATTTTCTTTGTTATGTTGATAGAACTCGACGAGTTCTACTCAGAACACCGTACTTTGCTATACTTTTGACGACATTATTAATATGAGATTTAATGTGAAAGGGCCGAAAAACGGAAAAATCACATTTCCACAACTCGGGGTGTACTTTTAGACTAACTTGATTTGTTATAAAGAAATATAATATTCTTTTTTGTTTTGCTTTTTGAAGAAATATATGTACCAACCGTCAAAACACTTTTTCGTACGTAGAACAACCTTAATATGTTATTTTAACATGAAACACACTTTCCACGAAAATGATGTAATCTCCGTTATCCGTGCAGCAAAGACTATTTCTTAAACTCAATGTAGTAATTATTCAATTAATTATGAACATTCATGTAGTAATCCTATCATAGTATTGTTATTTGTCCACCTGGAACGTCTCAAATACTTCATTTGTGTTTTAGAAAATATTGAAGTTCGTTTTTTGAAGCGACCGTTTTAACCTTGTGAACAACGTTATCCGTATTTCTCCGGAAGTGTATATCCTATTCACTTCGCCACATAGTATGTCATAGGTCTACTGCCCCTGACACTAATAGTATTGGAATGTTTCGATTTGCTTCTATAAACATAGTGTTATACTACCAAAATAAGAGAAATCGTGATCAGCGTTATCGTGAACAACGTTATCCAGTGGATTCAATAGCCGTATTTTGACAAATTGTTTCCAGGTCAGGTTTCTTTTTCCATTGCAATTCAATAAAGACGTCTACACAAATCAGCTGAGCAGCAAATTGGGGGCGATTTACTTATTTTGTTCGTGCTTAAGTTACCGTAAAGTATTTCATGAACCTGACAATACATTCTTAAATATACCATTTAATATGTAAATATTTTGTTCATAGTGACAATAATCTACGAAACATAGCGTGCCTACACAACGGTAATACAAATTAGCCGCATAGTTGTGAATGCGTACACATGTAAAACAAGCTATTAACTGAATTACTGTACGTTTGTTAACTGATAACGCTGTTCACAGAGATAACGTAGTTCACATGTATCTGCCTTTACAGTATTTGATTAGAGGAAGTATCTTTGAACGATTAAAAGTATTTTTCAGGGTTGTTATTACTCTAGTTACATATCGCTATCAAAAGAAGCAACAATATCAATCTTTTATCAAGCGTTTTGTAACATTTTCTATAATAAAATACATGGTGCGCGCTGCTCGCGGAGTGTCCTTTATAAGGCATTACATCTGAAATTACAAACTAGTTCAAATCCCACTGAGTTAGTCCGGGATACGTAACTTCCTATTCAGCATGTCATTGGTACTTTCTAAGTATTAGTATTAAACGCTAAAAGGTGCAGGAGTCACACAAAATGTTGTTTACTTGTCGAATTTAATAAGAAATATGGATAATATTAATTTATATTTTACTACAGTAAAATATTAAAATAATATTGATTTTGGTAAAGTAAAACTTAAAGCTCCGTTTTATGGAGTAATGCATATGGAGCAAGAATGCATATGATTTTGACTCTATCTGATTGTCAGCCGCGATCCCACCACTCGCACCATCAGACCTATAATCATCATTATGAAAATGGTATTTTTACAAACATGACTAACATATTTTGGTTGAATTTCGTTTAATTGTGATGATGCAGGTGAAATATGGTCCGTGAAATTGGTTCTACAGTAACCAATGGGCTATTTTAATACATTTAATTGCTGCAAACAAAATTTAGTAGGCCTGTTAAGCTTTTCGGGCAACATTCTTTCACACAAAATACAAATAATGGTATGCTGAAATCAAATGGCCTCAACACAATTAAAATATCCACAATCAAAAACAAAATGTACGTAGGCCTAAAAAATCCCAGAGAGTTTATACAGTTTGATGGTCTTCTTATGTTAGTATAGGGGCTAGGATTCAATAGCCCTTATTGCTGCCGGGTCACATCCTGTGCAAAATGAAATAGGTGAAAATAAGGTAATACAAGGGTCAACAAATTTTAAATGCTCCAATCTTGTCTAATCTCAAATATTCCGTCTATAGCATCAAGGAAGAAAAGTCTATGACCGTGTGTCTTGAAATTGTTGTTTTTATTATCAAGCTATGGTGGAGGTCGAAGGTCACAAAATCAGCTGTACGGTCAACTTCTCCAAATGCTAGACTCATTTAATTTTAAAAAAGCCTAAAATTGTTCTTCTTCTTTATACATTGATTAAAATGTATGGACTTATGGTATGAGTAAACACTTAAGACAAAGGTTTCAGGAACTTTGATACCCAAAACATTTTGCAAGTAATCAGTTTCACAGTAAATGGAATTGACTAATGAGCTTAATCTTTGATTTAAAAAATATTTGTTTTAAAAAAATAGGCAATTGCAATTGTTTCAAGGTAATTACAAGTATGCATTAAACGTACATTACATATAGAAGCAGGATTGTAAAAATAAAATATTACACCTCAAATGTGACTGGATTTTATGTATCTGTAGACAGTGGTGAACAGCGTTATCTGATAACGTGTTTCTGTTTTCTTCATTCGCATTACAATCATCGATTTCAATTTTATGTGGTGGGAAACAGCAAATAACCTTACCCCTTTTCAACATTTTGTATGGTGTTAAAATGCCCACATATCGACAATAATATGAAATGGTGAACAACGTCATCGGACATTAATAATAATAATAATATAATAATAATATATTGGCTTTTATAAAGCGCCATTTCATCTAGATCACAGCGCTGTTGCCTATTATTATTACGCTGCCGTCAGGAAATCGTCACAATCATTTCGCTTCATCTAGGCCGGCAGCTGGCCAAGCGCACAATCAGCACTTAGATCGTAAAATTCCCCATAACAGCTACCCGAATATCGCTTGGGTCGACGAAGCAAGTGAGGTAAAGTGCCTTGCCCAAGTGCACAACACATTGGCCCCAGCGGGGCTCGAACCCACAACCTTTGGATCATGAGTCGGCAGTCATATCCACTGGACCACATGTGCCCTCTGTACATTGTACATGTAGAACCGTTCCTGTTTTTGTATCATAGGCCTACAAAGTATTAGTAAATGTCATGTAAAATTCAACTTATAGCAAAAGAAAAGCAATATAATATAATGTCACATTAGAATGCTTCATAACCACCTATCTTTAATATTTAGATTAGATGTTTAGAAATCAAATTAGATGAAATTAGCATTTTGTCACTGTTTGGAACGATTGTATGGTGAAAAAAATACCTCCATGTGTGTATTTATTTTGCATACTTACTTACTATAATAAAATACAGACGTACGCAACAATTAATTATCACATTGAGTGTTTGAAGCGGATTTGATCTTGAACTTATCTCTAAGAAACCTATGGTGTGAACAACGTTATCCAGCGCCATTAATACAAAAGAATAAAATCTGAATTTGTATTCATTAAATAAGGTAATCATTTCAAGTTACATTGAATGGATAGATCCCAATTGTTTTGTTATAGCAATTGTGATAGTTTTGTGCTGTAGTATAACTGAAAAACAAGTTACGGAAAAAGGTACAAATATCAAAGAACAATACTTCTACTAAAGTTGAAAAATTACACCTATACGTTAGTGAGTATAACAAGAAACCATATATACCTTTGCCATACATAGTCTGTTTGTATTATAGAGAGATATGCCGAGGGAAATATTTTCTACTCTTTGTATGTTTCACACACTTAATTGATGAAATGACGCTATAAGTAAAATTTATACTGGATAACGTTGTTCACATCGGAGAAAAGTTACACAAAAAAGTACATAATTCAATGGTCTGCTATATAAATATGCGAGTAGTGGTGTTCGTAAATTTTGTTGATCCAGTATCTTCAACATGTTGACTTATAAAAACGATTAATATAAAGCATATTTGAAGCAACTTAATTTTTAATTTTCTGGAGTTGGAATGGCACCAATTTTTGTAGAATGGCCCATATATTATTTGAAAAACCAGACAAGAGAGGAATATTGGAATAGCGCACTCTGATTCGGTGGACCAATCACGCTCTTCGTGTTATAGTCCACTCAATCTGTGAAAAATACTAGGTACGCCTGGACAAAATTGCTACAGGTTTTTTTTGCTGTAACATAACTAGCAGTAGGCAGTAAAAGCTTTCACAAACAACATATCAAAAAGGTAGCAAAATGGAAGCCTTGCAAGACATGCTAATTTGCATTTATTCTGCGTGGACGTTTTTGCACATATTTCGACAAAGGTATATAAGTTCATAAATGCATGTTCAGGGAGATTTTCAAATTTAAAGGAAGAAACACATCAGTATTCAAAGATATGAATCCCCGTACAATTATACGTGCCTATGTAGAAATGTCAGTACGGACAGTAATGACCAAATATACGAATTTGGACTTATTAGGCTGCTTCTGGGCTTATAACTTGCGGGATGTAAGAGATTACATGCAAAAAATCTGATTTTGATGATTGTTTTGATTTTCAGTGATTCAAAGCAATTCACTGATAGTGACTTTAATGTATGCCATACCAGGAATGGTCAGGTTGTAGGTGGTGAATGAGATGTATGTAAGTGGAAGGAATCAATTACAAGGACAGTTGCCTGTGGATAACATTTTACCAAGAAATAATTACAACCATTTTTTTGGTTTCGTTGGTTAATAACAACCAAAATGTTGAGGGGAGGACTGCCATGGTAAAGTTTTATATTTAGCTATTTCTACCCACACATTGAAAAAAAACCTATATTGATCAGAAAGTGTTGTTCCCTTGACACAGCTACTGCATGCAACTTGAATCTATGTTTGTAACATGAGATCATCTGAATGATTGTTATGTATTATCAAGCTGAAAATTAGATTTCGGCGGGGATTAAACAATTTTGGCGTTACAAAGGCAGCAGACATCTTGAAAATTCTAATTCCCACTCCGACTTTGTGACGATGAGCACGGGTAGGTCTGTGGAAAAGACAGGACTCATGATCAGTAGTTTGTGAGGTCGAGCCGCCGTGGCCACCGTGTTGTGTAACTGGGCAAGACAGCGGAATAAATGAAAGCGCTTTAAGACTAATTGTATAAAGCAGCTAGTAAGATACTGGAATTTACTGGAATTTTTAGTATCAGTTATTATATTACAATTGCAATAACCATGTAACGTAACATTAAATAAACAGTTTAATGAAACAGGAGTTAATATACAAATAGGCCAAAAATGGCACATAGTTTATGCAAATTAGCAGTTTTTGCATGCTGAATTCCTTTTTCTACGTTTTTGAATATGTGTTTGAGAGGGTTTGTACAGACAGTTACAGCAAGAAAACCTTCTGAGCAATTATGTCTAGGTCATACTCTGATTGAGAGGGAGTTTTAGTAACAATCCACGGCAACAAAGTGGTATTTAGAGAGGGTCCACATGAGTCCATATACCAACGGAGTGCACAAGACCTTTTACAATAAGTATATATCGAGTTTCATCAACCCCTTTAAACATTTGTATTTAGAGGATATGGTCTTTTATACGACTTAGGTGGTTAAGGGCTCCCAGAGCAAACACTATATGTGACGGATTAGAAAACATGAAGACGCGTCAAGTGGTACTAGTAGTGCAATTTTATTTCTAAAATTTTATAGGGACACGGGTATATAGTGGAAGGAACCAGAGGCGACACCTTGCAAAAACCCTTAGATAGTTTGAGTCACTGACGGGTCGGTCCAAGTTCAATGCTTCAAGAAAGTTACTGAAATGTTCCAAAATATTCCTGGGAGAGTCCCAGGGAGTAGAAATGGTCAACGGTGATGTATATAGGATTGTCACCCCAAGGAATTGATGTGAAACAATAAGTTTTGCCCAGGGGCTCTGTCTAATTCACACACCACGAATATACTGACACATTAGATAATATTCACAAGTTTAATTTAAGAGTCTTCTCGACTTTTGAAATACAAATGATTTTACAAACGTACACAACTAAGGCATATGAGATTTTCAATGCATGCGTTACATTAATCCCAATTGCATTTGTTTCTGAGTGATTTAGTAAGTTTTATGAACTGCTCAGCTTCAAGATCTTGTACGATATTGTAGAATTTCAAAGATCCAAAGATTTAGGTCAATGACTTTATTAAGAAACAGGTTGATATTATTGGACTCATTTGGTTTTGTTTATATCTGTTCGTGGTGCATTTTGAACTTCAAAATGCGTCAAGCTGTCATTTTTGCCCATATGTCCGTTTCTGAGCCTTTAGATGTCTGATTCTGGTTTTTGTCTTTGTCTATGTTTTACGATCAAGGAATCCATTAGAAAAATTGTTGGACAATATTGGATCAGTTGGATTCCGTATTTGGCCATTAGGGTCAATTAATACAATTAGAAATTGATGGTTTATTGGGCTCATTAATTGGTTGTGGTAGCATCTTGAATTTCAAAAATGGCTTGCCGCCAAGGCAACGTGGTTTTGCCAATTCAGAGCTCTGTAAAACACATTGCAGTGGGGTAATACAGAACATGTATTTCAAACTTCAAGACAGAATTGTTACCAAGCTAGCAAATGTTGGGGTTCATAATTATTTTCGCGCTATATTTTTTTCTTCTTTAAAAAAAAAATAATTTTTAGGATCCTTAGCAGTTTAAATGGTCATAAACTTAAGTGAAAATAAGTCTGTGCAATCCAGTGGGTGGTGTGGGGGGGGGGGGGGGGTTGCCGTTGGAATTTTTAACAAAACTCGGGTCATTGATGGAGCGTACATAAACACGACCACATTATAGGGGAAACAATTACAATCGTTTGTAACGCATTCAAAATTGCGGTCCAAAAGCAAATTTTATGACCCACCAACAGTCTTAACCACCCCACAGCACAAATCTCTTTTTTTATTTATTGTAGTTTTAGAAAAAAAATGTGCTTGCGGGAACTGCGTATCATTATTGCATCAATTATTCCAATTAACACATAGTTAATATACACTTAACAATTATTAACGCCGCCATCAAGACACGGTGATCCAGTGAAAATAAACGCGCAGAACTTTCATGATCATTACCGTTGAAATTGGAGTCGAGCCCCGCCGAGCGCAATGTGTGTTGTGTCCATGGCAAGACACACTTTATCCGCTTGTCTCACTCACCAGGTGTAAATGGGCGAGCTATTAGGGTAGTAATACTCTGAGCCATTATAATTGCGCTGCCGATTTCCAATAATGTGAAAATTGAATAACCTAGTCACAGCGAGAATAAATGGAAAGCGTTTATGAGGCGTTGTGTTAAGCGCTATATAAATAATTACATTTTAATTATCTATTACGCTCAAGGTTAATGAACAAATCTACCAATGGAATTTAGTATTGTTTCAAATGACGCACCAGTACTGTACAATTGAACTTGCGTAAATTTACGTTAAGCATGCTACTCTCCTTCCTGTGTTGTGGAATTATCAAGATGTTTTCCATACAACGCACAACAAAAAAATGAACTTTAACACTTAAGTGTATAATGTGGCGGGGCGGGGGGGTTCCATGGAGACCAAACATTTTATTTTCGTACACCATGTTTAAGGCTAAATATGTTCTGCCAAAATTTATTCAATGCTCCTAATCTATCTTTGGGAAAAAAATATTCACTCGGCCATTGCGTTTTTGCCTAAATGGCAATAAATAAGCATTTTGGTGGCGCATAGAAAAACTTGATTTGACCCTTAAATCGCCTACTGAGACTAAATTGTAAAATAATCATTTCAGCAATGTATTTATGTTCTCTTATTATGAGCCAATATCTTATGGAAAAGGTCCTTCGGGAAGTGTTTTCATTTTCTGCCGGGAGAATTTAGTGGTGTCATAAAAATTGCTTTGGAACGCCATTTTGAATCGATACAAACGATTTTAATTTTTCCCCTATAATGTGGTCCTGTTGATACCAGAGTTTTTTGTAAAAACTCCATGACGATGTTTTTTAGAAGGTGGGGTCTACATGAGTCCCCCCCCAACACACACACACACAAACGGGAATACATAAGACTTATACACAGAAGTGTTAATGAACGTGTTTAACTAGGGATCAAAAAATACTAGATTAAAAAAAATCGCCTGAAAAATTATGACACATTTGCTAGCTATGGAGACCATGCTGTTTTCCAATGTCTTGCTATGTTTAAAAGACATTTTCTTTATAAGTTACCCCACTGACAAGTGTGTTTTACAGAGCTATGAATTGCAAGCAAAACCAATCTTTAATTGGCAGCCATTTTGAAAAATTCAGATGGCCTACCACACCCAATGAGCCCAATAATACCATTAATGTTCTAATTGTATTTAATCTGACCCTTAAAACTTGAGGATAGACATCCCAATCTTGCTTCTCTGATATCAGAGACCGCGGATATGGGTTAAACATACGACGTAATTGGTGACCATTTTGAATCAAGATGGCCAGCCAAAAAAGAATGAGCTACTGATCAAATATTGCTTTAAATATTCTTATTGGATTCCTTGAACCCTGAAAAATATGGACATAGGCACTGGAATTGTACTTCTACAAGGCCCAGAGAAGAGTTGTATGGGCAAAATGCTGACAGCTTGGCAGCCATTTTGAACTTCAAAATGGCCCCGCCACGGCAAAATACAGAACAAACTGATCCATAATTGTCAAAAATGTTCTAATGGATTCCGTGATCTTGAAAACATAGACAAAGACACTAGAACCAGACGTCTAATAGGCTCAGAAACGGACATATGGGCAAACGTGACAGTTTGACGGCCATTTTGAAGATCAAAATGGCCGCCACGGCTAAATAACATAACCAACGAATTTAATATTTTCAACAATGTTTCCGATGGACTCCTTGCTTCTGAAAACATAGGCTAGGGTACCAGGATCATGTCTGTATGAGGCCTGTTTGGGGGTGCAAAGAGATCCTTCTCAATCATGGTCTATTTTGGTTCCCATTTTGGACGCCATTTTGATTTGTTTGCACCTGGCAGCCATTTTTGATATTGAAAAGGGCTAGGTATTGATTTTTTCACATTCCAAAATGCAAATAGAAACTCTAATTAATCAAATAGATTGGAAAAATTATCATATATGATTTATATTGAATAGGGACATTTTGGGCGGCATTTTGAATTTTTGGCAAAAGGCAGCCGTTTTGGATTTTCAAAGTTGTTCCATTCAATTTCTCATGCCCGAAAACCTATATATAGACACCAAAATTAAGAGAATAGGCCATTATAACTTTATTATGAATTTTGACCCCCAAAATGGGAGCACTCCCCGGAATGGGCACTTTGGGCCCTTTTTTTCAAACAACGGCGTCCGGAATCATGTTCCTCGGAAAGTTTTACCCTAGAATCGACTGCAAACATAAAGTGAACACCATTTACCAGCTGGTGAGGGTCTATGAGGCTGACTAACTAAGTATTTTAGACAGTCAAAACTATTCCTTATTTTAATCCTATGAACTCCATCCATAATTTGCACCATTTTTTATCTAAATCGGAGCAACTTTAAAATTTGACCCCTGTACAACTGAAATTGACCCTTTTTATTGATTTTTGCTGTTTTTAGCCTATAACTCTTAAACTTTACGTTGTAGATAGTACAAACTATACCTTTCCTGAATCCTTGTGGTTAGACAAATAACATGGTATACTTTTCAACATGATTGAATCAATTTAAACATTTGACCCCTGTACAAACTTTGTCTTGCCCCCTCTCCTTAAGGCACCATTTGCTGCACTTAAGAATCACGTTTCCGGGGTTCCTGTCAGTCTGTCAACATATTTAATCACTCAAACCTTTTGTACTTGAGATGTGTTACAAATATCTGTTAGCTCCCGGGTTATCATAGTAAAGTTCACCATCAGTTAATTTTGCCAGAATTTTAATATCACAAACTGGCACCCAAATAAAGGTAGGCATGCCTATAAACCTAATTCTATAAGGTTGTCCTGTGTGGTGATACACTATAAATAATAGACCATATTCTGGTCTTCTCGCTGAAATGCTAAATGTTGAGGACCATTCTCAAGGCATGACTCGACTCGGCGGATGTTAAGTGAGGAGTGAAGATTGGATTGCCCACCTAAAAATTCTTCCTACCAAAACTATGCATAATTAATGCTTAACCAATAGTATCATCTTCAAAGCTACCCGCTAGTCAATAGGATTTACACCTTTCCCAAATCAGACAATGCATACCATTGCACAGCTTCTAACAGAAATACTAGTGGGTGGGCACGGAGTGATCACCAGTCTGATATAAATAAACCCTTTGTATTTAAGAATGCACCAAGGTTCAATAGTCCAACTGATTTACAACCTATAGACCAGTTAACATCCTACGTCACTTCTTTTATTGCCTGCGAATCCATTCCTGCGAATCGTTATGGCCCATAACGATACCAGATACAATTGCCCAGTGTGTAACAGTCAGGCCGACCTATTTCAAGATACCAGGCCCTAACATGTTTACAAACATTGCTGTTAACTGGTCTATAGTATTTAACACATGGACAAGAAATGCTTTTAAAAATGCAGTACTTGCACAGTGTAACAAAATAAAATCTTGGTATTTACTATTCCAATGTGACAATGATGCCTAATTTACAATTTATAGGTCAAATTAAGCCTAAATTAGGTCATACAAGAGTAATTTTTTTTATTTAAATGTTTCAATTTAAATAAGAATGACCTCATTATATTCATCATGAAAAGAAAAAGATTTTAGAAAAGGTATAGTTTGCCGTATCTTCCGAGCACACATTTAATGTTATGACTAGCCTTGTCAAAGACTCGATTTTAAAAACTCGGACAGTTTCGCACCAAATTGGTCCCTTTAAAGACACTATCAGTGCATTTGAAAAATATTTGAAATTTGCAGGAATAGATTCAAAGTGAAGGATAAGTCTGTGGAATCCTCATAACTTACCTTTTCCAGCTGTAGAATTGACAGGAATTGAAGAAAACGGCAGTGTTCCAAGATACGATTCTCCATTCAATTATGTGTTGTAGTAAGTGTCCGTCCGGACAGTAATTACTAAAATCTCCGATTTTGTCCTTATTAGGTTGCTTCTGGTCTTATCATTTGCAGGGTATGTTAGGATACCTGTACTTCTTACATACATGCAAAAATCTGATTTTTGATGATTTTTTTCGATTTGCTAATTTAGCAAATCACTGATAGTGTCTTTAACAGATAGTACCCGGTAGTTAATCTTTCCATAGAGTAATACAGTTACAAGGTCTGTAACACAGACTATGTTTTGACATAAGTACGGTTCAATGCCACATAATAAGGTGTTTTAAGTTTTAGGCATATTCATACCTCAAGATGACATCTTAAATATAGCAAACTATACCTTTTCAGAATCCTTTTGTCAAGACCGATAATATGTGATTACTTTTAATTACGTAGGGACATTCTGAAAACCTATTTTGACATACACATCGCTAATTAGCCAATGTACATTCAGGTCACAATTGACATGTTTACTCATTTTAGGAAGAATTTGCGATATTTCATAACTTCATTGACTCATTTTGTAAATTTACTCCCCTTATGTGACCTGTGACCTCAATAACTCAAATTGCCCAAGGGTGCCAAGGTGGCACCCAGTGGTTTCTCAAAACTAGACGCCTCGATGTAATGACTTCAGCAATAAAATTGCATTGTACGCAACTTCACGCACATGTTGTTCTATTACGTTATGGCCGATTTATAAGCTTCTGTCGTTTATAATTTCCTTTTCTACCTGTGATGGGATTCGTGTTCGTCAATCTATTAGCAGCTATGACACTGTTAATCACAGAAGCTTATTCCATACAATTTTGGAACTCAAGGACGTCCACTTGACTGATTGCTTGCAAGCAGAACTTCTTTTCAGCTAGGATCAACTTAGGAATGCAGGAACCTGTCGTTTAATCTATGCAGACGACCCTTGGAATTAGGCACAGGATTCAGACTTCACAATTGTTGAAGAGGGACTCTCCAAAGCTTTGGATGGTGACTCACTCCGTATAGGAGGAGGAAAGGAAAGGAAAACACGCCTTACGAGACCGCCTCTAAAGACACAGGTGTTGTGCTTTCCATTACGCAACCGTAAAAAACCTGGTATGAAAACACACATTGGAGACCACTATAATAATTATGTCTTCCTTGGCGTTACCTGGACCGAACACTCTCTTATAAAAACCACATCAATGAAGGACGAAGAGTAAAGTATGCGCACGCAATAACTGTTGAACAAACTCACTGGCCACAAAATGGGGTGACTCACCCAAACATGAGGAGTCAGCTCCAGGTGGAAGAGGCTCACGGGGTTCAATACCAATAGATGTTAAAATCTGGTTCCGCATACTATAGCAAGTCTTTCTCTCCACAGGCGGACTCTCTTTAAATACTTGGGTTGGTCGTTGCTTAAGACCATCTCTATGGATTAGGCGTTAGGCAGCAGGTATCTGTCCTGACATAAGGTGCTTCACATTAGTACTTGGCAGCTTACGCTCTTGCATGCTCGCTACACTAGAGGATGTCTGGTGTAGCACTTCCTGCTTTGGATGTATAAGTTTTCCGCTGGTGTATGCGACGGAGGCATCCTGTAAGCCGGCAGGAGGCATTAGCGCTGAATCAAGCTTCTTCGCATGGGGTGTCTGTCCCATACAGGGCTAGCATACTCTGCACATGAGTTGCACAGGGCGAGTGCCGTCGGATGTTAGGGTAGGTTTTCAGAAGGAGATTTGGTCTCAACCAAAATTTGGGAAAGAACCGGAAACGGCCGATCTAAGGTTTACTTGCAGGAAGTGGGGACCTGGAAGCAAATCAGGACACGACTGAGGACACTACCTGGGTTGTGCAACAGCAGCACCGACAATGGAAACTTACTTATTAACACTTAATGCATAAGGGGGGTTTTGCCCTGCCGTATAGGCTAACCGGGGGGGGGGGGTTCTATTTATCCAGTTAAGAAACATTACAAGAAATATTTGTTTTTAGTATGACTAGTATCTGTCACAATATTATGTATCTTATCGAAAACTTATCTACTATGCTGCATAAATATGCCAACATTCTATGAACCTGTCTCGTCCTGTTTGTCTTGCACCTGCTATCGTCATGTTTTCAATGATTGTCGTTGTCATATGGTGGCCGTCCTTACGAGCTCGCTCATTTCGGTCAACCTGCCAATGTCTATTTATGCCTTATTGTTCATTCTATAACCTCTGCTGCCCATTATTGAAAATGCTGCATTCTGATTGGTCAGTTTACGGCCCATTATTCTGTAATAATGAGTCGCGAATGCATTTTCTCATTATATCAGGCTGTTTTCGGTAATAGAATAGAAATAAAGGGTTTGCAGTATTATTTATGGGCTCATAATGTATCCTCGGCCGGAAAAAAAAATAAAATAATGGACTCGGCTGCGCCTCATCCATTATTTATTTTTTCCCAACCTCGGACACATTATTCGCCCCTAAAGGATACTGCATCACCCTTTATTCTTAAATATAATGTTATTTTGGTAAATAAACTGAAACTAAAACATCTCTTGGTCTGCCTACTGTTGCAGCAACAATTCACAGACAAGGACCTTGCAGAATTCAGTGAAGCATTCATACATTGTATCCATCTCTGGCTAGATCATATTTGAGAACCACTGTGTTTGGATACGATAAAAAGAGGAACCATCAGGATAATTTTATAAATGAAAACAGAGAAGTAAATAAAGGTCTGCGTTTCCCTTGTTTGGAAATCTTATCTTGCGAGCTTTTGAATACGGAAATATTCAGCTCATGGTCCATCACTGAAATTTCTGAGTCATCCATGTCTATGTCCAAAATACATTTTAATTATTTTGAACAGAATTCTAAGTGGATAAGAGCAAGGTGAAATCATAATGTGACTCTTCAGAGCAAGTGGGTTGATAACGCCTCTGTTAATAATTACGCTATAGAAGTTTTATGGATATTTCTATGGTCTGTATGTTAATTTACACTGAATCCGATTAAAATGAAACTTGAAAATTATGCATTGTCGAAAGCATGCTTTTACGTAAGCAAATAACATATAGGGAAGGTAATGTTAATGGTCTACCATAATTTTTGGTCCCAGACTTCATATTTGGAGATGTTGACACTTGTGACGAAACTAGATGATTGCAAAAAAATCCAAGGTCATCTCGTTTGCATAATAATGGCGGCCATCTTGGATCTTTTAGTGTTTTTATTCCGGAGTACTCCTGCCTCCAAGCACATTTTTTAAAACCAGAAATAAGCCTAAACACATGAATTTTGGGATAACATACCCGTTTTTCAAATTTGTATCCCATTTTCATTTTTCACTTAAATTTTGATTTTTTTTTTGGAAAAAGTGATGTAATTTTCTATATAATAAAAAAGCAAAAGGCTATGTTATCCCTAAATTCATATATGGGATTATTTTCATCCCACTTTACAGCTTCATACACTCTTCCGTCTAGAAACACTGTTTTTAATTATTATTCAAATTAGGTATAGGGTTAACATTCTAAAACTGTATTTAAGATTACAACTTTAATTCCCCCAATTTTTGGTGGTATTTGTTTGGCAAAATTTGCTTTATTTTTGAAGTTATTGATTTTTTTCTTAATAAAACGTTAAAAATAGCATTTTGAAAAAACAATAAAATAAATAAGATATTTAAAAAAAATAATACACGAGAATTGCATTGGTTTTTCACCTTTGATTTATCATAACTTTGGAACCACTGGTCCGATTTTTGTTAAATAAAAAGCAGCAGAAAGATAAAATTTGGCTGCTTCTTACAGAGTCACTACTTGGTAGACCCATTACCTTAATAGTGCTTTAAGTTTACGTCGTATTTATTACTTACGATCATTGCAATCTATTCCATGAAAACCAGCAGCACAGGAACATCCATACGGATGAGGCAGGCAGAAGAGCTGACGGGCACATGAATCACTATGTATGTCCGTTTTGCTGGAACACACAAGTTCCCCATCTTGGCCCCATCTATTGCTACCACGAACTGTTTACAGACAAAAAAAGTAAACCATTACATAGGTTTCGTACTTCAGTAAGTGACATGACCCAGTCTGGCAGTTGTCCCGTCATTGTATGGTATAGCACTGTTTTAGAGTGTATACCAAACCTCAAGAAAAAACCATAAAACTTGAGATAAATAATATTTCAAGATATAAATCACCAACAATTCACCAGAAGGAAACATGGTCTTATTAAGGCACTATCATGCATGATTTGCTGAAATCATAAAATCAGAAAATTTAGTTTGTGTACGTCTTTGACTAATATAGCTATCCTAACGTAGGCTGAAAGTGCTAAGGCTGAAAGAAACCTAATAACGGAAAAAAATCTGATATTTTGAGCACGTGATCCTAGCCCGATATTCACATTCGCACATTCGGATACCGTATTCCCACATTCGGATATTCGCACATTCAGACATCACATCGCACATTCGCACTTCACTTTCGTATAATCGTACATTGAATCAAATTGCACAATAAGAATTATCCCCACCCCCCTCTTTGACAATCTCGACCTTAGAGAACAAGGTTCCTATGTACGCAAATGTCCAATAGTAAATCTTTGGAAAAGGCCACAGCAAAACTGAGTAATTAAACATTTTTTTCTTCATAAATATGATCAGGACTATTCTACTAATATCACCTAAAATTATAAACAATTTTGCCCATTCGTTATGGGATAGAGGGCGCTAAAACTACCCGTTTCTCTAAAAAATGGCAAATTTCAATTTGCAAAGGCCACAGCAAAAAAACTGAGTAATTCAAACATAAATGTTTGTCCGTAATAATTATGATTAGTACTATTTACTAATATCAACCTAAAAATTATAAACAATTTTGTCGGATTCGGTATGGCGATAGAGGGCGCTAAACTACCGTAATCTCTAAAAAATGGCAAATTTTTAATTTGCAAAGGCATAGCCAAAAACACTCTGTAATTCAAACATTATTTTTTTTCTTCATAAATAGGATCAGTACTATTACTTGATATCACCAAAAATATAAACCAATTTTGCCCCGTTCCTTATGGAGAGAGAGGGCGCTAAAGTACCACTATTCTCTAAAAAATGGCCACTTTTAATTTGCAAAGGCCATAGCCAAAAAATGAGTATCAACATAATTTTTAGTGTTCTGCATAAATATGATCAGTACTATCTACTGATATCACCAAAAATTATAAACAATTTTGCCCCATTCGTCATGGAGATAGAGGGGCGTCTAAACTACCCGTATTCTCTAAAAATGCAAATTTCAATTTGCAAGGCCCAGCCAAAAACTGAGTAATTCAACATAATTTTTTTCCTTCATAATTATGATAAGTACTATTGACTAATATCACCTAAAAATTATAAACAATTTTTGTCGGATTCGTTTGGAATATAGGGCAGCTAAACTACCCGTAATCTCTAAAAAATGGCAATTTTAATTTGCAAGGCCATAGCCAAAAACTCTGTATTTCAACATTATTTTTTTTCTTCATAGTAAATATGATCAGTACATCTACTGATAGCACCAAAAATTATAACAATTTGCCCGATTCCTTATGGGAGATCGAGGGCGCTAAAGTACCCCTATTCTCTAAAAAATGGCCACTTTTAATTTGCAAAAGGACATAGCCAAAAACGAGTAATTCACATAATTTTGTTTTCTGCATATTGCAATACTATCTACTGTAAACCACAAAATTAGAAACCATTTTGGGCCCGACTCGTTATGGAGAGAGAGGGCGCTAAAGGTACCCTATTTCTTCTAAAAGACAATTTTAATTTATGAAAAAGAAAAAACATAAAAACAATAAAACAAATCAATAATTTTTTCTTCATAAATATGATCAGTACTATCTACTGATATCATCCAAAAAAATTTTATAAACATTTTGCCCTTTCGCTATGGGAGGATGAGGGCGCTAACCTACCCCTAGTCTAAAAAAAACCAATTTTAAGTTCAAAGGCCCCAGCCAAAAACTGAGTAATTCAACATAATTTTTTCTTCATAAATATGAATCAGTACTATCTACTAATATCACCAAATAAATTATAAACTATTTTTGCCCGATTCGTGAGGGAAATAGGAGGGCGCTAAAGTACCCATATTCTCTAAAAAAAATGCCACTTTTAATTTGCAAAGGCCATAGCCAAAATGAGTAATTCAACATAATTTGTTTTTCTCATAAATATGATCAGTACTATCTACTGATATCACAAATAATTATAAACACTTTTGCCCGATTCGTTATGGAGATAGCGGGCGCTAAAGTAACCCTATTCTTAAAAAGTGGAAACTTTTAATTTGCAAGGCCAGAGCCAAACTATGAGTAATTCAAACTATTTGTTTTCTTCATTATAGGATAGTACATATATAAGCTCACCAAAAAATTATAACAATTTGCCCGCTTCGTTATGGAAAAGAGGGACTAAAGTACCTCTATTCTCTAAAAAAGGCCACTTTTAATTTGCAAGGCCTTAGCCAAAAATGAGTTTAATCAACATCATTTTTCCTTCATAAATATGATCAGTACTATCTCTGATATCAGCAAAAAATTATAAACAATTTTGCCCGATTCGTTATGGAGATAGAGGGCGCTAAGTACCCTATTCTATAAAAAATTGCCTCTTGTTAATTTGCAGAGGCATGAGCCAAAAACTGAGTATTCAACATATTTTTTCTTCATAAATAGATCAGTACGATCTACTAATCTCACCAAAAAATTATAAACAATTTTGCCCGATTCGTTATGGAGGAGATCGAGGCGCTAAACTACCCATCATCTCTAAAAAATGGCAAATTTTAATTGTGCAAAGGCTATAGCCAAAAACTGAGTAATTCAACATAATTTTTTTTCTGCAAAATATGATCAGTACAACCTATTATCTCCCAAAAATTATAAAATTTTGACCTATCGTTATGGAGATAGAGGGCACGAAAGGACCCCTACTCTCTAAAAAATGACAAAAAATTTTTAATTTGTAAAGGCCATAGCCAAAAACTGAGATTCAAACATATTTTTTTCTTCATGTATATGATAACTACTATCTGTGATATCACCAAAAATTATAAACAATTTTGCCCAATTAGTTATTGAGATAGAGGGCGATAAAATACCCGTAATCTCTAAAAAATGCCTAATTTTAATTTGCAAAGGCCATAGCCAAAAAATCAGTAATTCAAAATTATTTTTTTCTTCTAAATATGATCAGTACTATCAACTTATATCGCCAAAAAATTATAAACAATTTTGCCCGCTTCGTTATGGAGATAGAGGGCGCTTACCTACCCGTAATATCTACAAAAGGCAAATTCCATTTTGCAAAAGCCATAGCCAAAAACTGAGTTTAAGTCACATAATTTTTTTCTTCAAACTAATGAATCATACTATCTCTAATATCACCTAAAAATGATTACCATTTTGCCCGATTCGTTATTGAGATAGAGGGTGCTAAACTACCCCTATTCTCTAAAAAATTGCAACTTTTAATTTGCAATGCCATAGCAAAAATGAGTAATTCAACATAATTTTTTTCTTCTAAATATTGTCAGTACATCAAATGATATCACCAAAAAAATCATAAACAATTTTGCACGATTCGCTATGGAGATAGAGGGCGCGAAAAACTAACCCTAGTCTTGACAAAAGGCAAATTTTAATTTACAAAGGCCCCAGGCAAAAACTAAGTAATTCAACTTAATTTTTTTTCTTCATAAATATGATCAATACTATCAACTAAATCACCTAAAACTATACACTATTTGACCGATTCGGTATGGAGATAGAGGGCGCTAAAACTACCAGTCGGAAAAAAAGGCAAATTTTAATTTCCAAAGGCCCCAGCCAAAAACTGAGTAATTCAAAATCTTTGTTTTTCTTATAAATATGGTCAGTAATATGAAATTTTAATGCAAAGGCCATTTAGCCAAAAACTCGTAATTCAACATTATTTTTTTTTCTTCATAAATATTATCCAATACTATCTACTATATCACCAAAAAGTTTATAATAAACAATTTGCCCCGATTAGTTAGGGAGATAGAGGGCGCTAAACTACCAGATCATCAAAAAATGGCAAATTTAAAAAAAAAAAAAAAAAAAAAAAAATGAGTAATTCAACATTAATTTTTTCTCATCAATATGAATCACTACTATTAGTTATAGTGAGTAGATATTATAAGCATAAAGAAAAAAATAGTGAATTACTTAGTTTTGGCTATGCCCTTTGCCAAATTTAAAAGTTGCCTTTGTTTAGAGAATAGTGGTAGTTCAGCGCCCTCTATCTCACTAAACGAATCGGGCAAAATTGTTTATAATTTTTTGGTGATATTAGTAGATAGTAGTGATCATATCTGAACGAAAAAAATTCTGTGAATAACTCAGTTTGGCTATGGCCTTTGCAAATTCAAATTTGCCACCCACTTTTTTTTTTTTTTCAGATGAATCGGGGGACTTAGCGCCCGTCTATCTCCATAACGAATCGGGCAAATTTTTTTATAATGTTTGGGATATCAGTAGAGTTATGATCATATTTATGAAGAAAAAAAATTATGCTGAATTACTAAGTTTGTGGCCTAGGGCCTTGCAAATAAAATTTGCCATTTTTAGGAATAGGGGTATTTAGCGCCTCATCGCCAAACGAATCGGGGCAACATTTTTATATTTATGTTGGTATCAGTAGATAGTACTGATCATATTTATGAAGAAAAAAAAAAGAAAACAAATTATGTTGAAGTACTGAGTTGTAGGCTATGGCCTTGCAAATTAAAATTTGCCAGTTTTAGAGATTACGGGTATTTTAGCGCCTCTATTCTCAATACGAATTCGGGGCAAAATTGTTTTAATTTTTTGGTGATATCAGGAGATAGTACTGATCATATATGAAGAAAAAAATATGTTGAATTAATCAGTTTTGGCTATGGCCTTTGCAAATTAAAATTGGCCCATTTTTAAAAGATTACGGGTAGTTTAGCGCCCTCTAAAAAATTGCAACTATTTTTTTTATATTAAAATTGTTTATAAGGTTTATGGGATATCAGTCGATGAACTTACTAATCCTATTTATGAAGAAAAAACAATATATGGTGAATTACTCAGTTTTTGGCTATGGCCTTTGGAAATTAAAATTGCCCTTTTTTCGAATAGGGGTGTTAGCGCCTTCTACTCCAAAAACGATCGGGCAAAATTGTTTATAATTTTTAGGTGATATGAGTTGAAGTTTGATCATATTTATGAAGAAAAAAAATTATGTTGAATACTCAGTTTTTGGCAATGGCTTTGCAAATTAAAATTTGCCATGTTTTAGAGATTACGGGTAGTAGCGCCCTCTATCTCCCAAACGAATCGGGATATTTTAAATTGTTTCTACTTTTTTTGGTGATTTGATTATTAGTAGATAGTACTAATATTATAGAAGCAAAAAAAAAATTATGTTGAATTACTCAGTTTTTGACTATGGCCTTTGCAAATTAAAATTTGCCATTTTATAGAGAGTACGGATAGTTTAGCGCCATCTATCGCCATAAACGAATCGGGCCAAAATTTTTATTAATTTTTTGGTGTGATTGATAGTAGTAGATAGTACTATCATATTTATGAAGAAAAAAAAATATCCCGACAATTTAAGAAATGTTAAAAAAAAAACCTTTGCAAATTAAAATTTGCCCTTTGTTTTTAGAAAATTACGGGTATTTTAGCGCCCTCATTCTCCATAACGAATCGGACAAAGTTATTCTCTATAATTTTTTGAGGATATTAGTTAGGATAGTATATATATATTTATGAAGAAAAACAATTATGTTGAATTACTCAGTTTTTGTCTGTGGCCTTTGGAAATTAAAATTTGCTTTTCGACTAGGGGTGGAGTTTAGCGCCCTCTATCTCCATAACGAATCGGGGCAAAAATAGTTATAATTTTTTGTGATATTAGTGATTAGTACTGATCATTATTTATGAAGAAAAAAATGATGTTGAATCACTCAGGTTTTGTTATGGCCTTTGCAATAAAAAAATTTGCCATTTGTTAGAGATCACGGGTAGTTAGCGCCCTCTATCTCATAACGAATAGGGCAAAAGTTGTTTTTCTAAATTTTGGTGTGATTTTTAGTAGATAGTACTAATCAGATTTATGAGAAAAACCATTATGTTGAATACTCAGTTTTGGCTGTGGCCTTTGCCAAATTAAAATTTGCCTTTTAAGACTGGGGTGGTAGTTTAGTTTAGCGCCCTCTCTTCTCCATAACGAATGGGCAAATTTGTTTTATAATTTGTGTGATATCCGTAGATAGTATTGATCATATTTATGAAGAAAGAAAAAAGATATGTGGAATTACCTCAGTTTTTGGCTATGGCCTTTGCAAATTACAAATTTGCCATTTTAGAGGAATAGGGGTTACTTTGGTACGTTAGCGACACTTAATCTCCATAATGAACCGGGCAAAATGTTTATATTTTTTTGGTGATATACAGTAGATAGTACTGATCCTATTTATGAAGAAAAAAAAAATTATGTTGATTTATTCAGTTTTGGCTGTGGCCTTTGCAAATTATTAAAAATATGCCTTTTTCCGACTAGGGTAGTTTTTTTTTAGAGCCATCTATCTCAAGACGACTCGCGGCAAAATGTTCTAATTTTTTGGTGATTTTAGTAGATAGTACTAATCATATTGATGAAGAAAAAACAATTATGTTGAATTAATCAGTTGTTGGGCTGTGGCCTTGAAAATATACAATTGCCATTTTATAGAGATTACGGGTAGTCTAGCGCCCTCTATCTCAATACGAATCGGGCAAAATGTTATTAATTTTTTGTGATAGTAGTAGATAGTTCTGATCAATTTATGAAGGAAAAAAAATATGTGAATTACTCAGTTTTGGCTGTGGCCTTTCGAAATTAAAATTGCCTTTTTTTCAGAAGGGGTAGTTATACGCCCTCTATCTCCAGAACGAATCGGGCAAATTTTTTTAAATTTGTAGGTGATATGCTTTTGATAGTATGTATTATGATGAAAGGAAAAAAATTGTGTTGAGTTGACTCAGTGTTTTGGCTATAGCTTTTGCAAATTAAATTTGCCATTTTTTAGGATTACGGGTAGTTTAGAGCACTCTATCTCCATAACGAATCGGACAAAATTGTTATCATTTTTTGGTGATTTCAGTAGATAGTACTGATCATATTGATGAAGAAAAAAACAATATGTTGAATTACTCAGTTTTTGGCTATGGCCTTGCAAATTAAAATTTGCAAATTTTAGAGAATAGGGTACTTTAACGACCCTATCTGCATCCACGAATGGGCAAAAATTGTTTATAATTTGGTGATTCAGTTTTTTTGATAAGGACTGATCATATTTCTGAAAGAGAAAAATTAAATATATTTTATGTTTGAATACTCAGTTTTTGGCTATGGCCTTTGCCAATTAAAAGTGTCCCATTTTAGAGAATGTATTGGTAGTTTTAGCTTGCTAGTTTCTATCTCTATTTTTTTAACGTAATCGAGTGTATATATTAAATGTTTATTAATTTTTGGTGATATTAGTAGATAGTCCTGATCATATTTCTGAAGAAAAAACAAAAATGATGGTGATATCTGTTTTGGTTATGACCTTGCAATTAAAAATTGACCCTTTTTTCAGATAGGGGTACTTTAGCGCCCTCTATCTCCATAACGAATCGGTCAAAAATGGTTTATAATTTTGGTTGATATCAGTAGATAGTAATGAATCATATTATGAAGGAAAAAAATTAATGTGGAATGACTCAGTTTTTGGCTATGGCCTTTGTAAATAAAAGTGGCCCATTTAGAGAATAGGGGGAGTTTAGCGCCCTATCTCCTAACGAATCGGGCAAATTGTTTATAATTTTTTGGTGATATTAGTAGATAGTACTGATTCATATTATGAAGAAAAAAAATTATCGTTGAATGACTCAGTTTTTGGTGTGGCAGTTGGAAATTAAAATTTGCCGTTTTCAGAAGGGTAGTTAAGCGCCCTCTCTCTCCATAACGAATCGGGCAAAAGTGTTTATAATTTTTGGTATATTCGTAGATAGTACTGATCATATTTATGAAGAAAAAAATATGTTGAATTACTCAGTTTTTGGCTGGGGGCCTTTGGAAAATTGGAAATTAAAATGTGCTTTTTCAGGACTAGGGGTAGTTTAGAGCCCTTCTATTTCCATATAAACGAATCGGGCAAAATTGTTTACATTTTTAGGTGATATTAGTAGATAGGACGATATGATGTATTAAGAAAAAAATGAATGTTGAAGTACTCAGTTTTTGGCTATGGCCTTTGCCAAATAAAATTTGCCATGTTTTAGAGATTACGAGTATTTTAGCGCCCTCTATCTCATAAAAAGAATCGGGCCAAAATTGTTTCTAATATTTTGGTATATCAGTAGTAGTACTGCTCATATATGAAGAGAAAAAATATGTGAATTACTCAGTTTTTGACTATGGCTTTGCAAATTAACATTGCCATTTATAGAGTTACGGTAGTTAGCGACTCTATCTCAGACGACTTCGGGCAAAATTAGTTATAATTTTTTGGTGTGATAGCAAGTAGATAGTACTAATATATGTATGAAGAAAAAAAAATGGTGAATTTAATGAGTTTTGGCGCTATGGCCTTTGCAAAAATATTAAAAGGGCCATATTTTTAGAGAATAGGGGTAGTTTAGCGCCCTCTATCTCCATACGAATCGGGCACAAATTGTTTATAAGGTTTTAGGTGATATTAGTAGATAGGATTGATCATATTTATGAAGAAAAAAAATTATGTTTAAATTTACTAGTTTGCTATGGCTTTGAATTAAAATTTGCAATTTTTAGATATTCGGGTCGTTTAGCGCCCCTCTATATCCATAACGAATAGTGGCAAAAAATTGTTTATAATTTTTAAGTGTTTTATTTTTTTTATTTTTTTTATTTTTTGTAGAAAAAAATGATGTTGAATTACTAGTTTTGCTGTGGCAGTTACAAATATTACTATTGACATTTCGTTGCATAGGACCTTTGTTTCTCTAAGCTCGAGATTGTCAAAGAGGGCGTGATATTCTTATTGTGCAATTTGAAATTAAATGACAAATACTAATGTGAAGGTGCGAGGCGAATTGAAGGTCTGATGTGCGAAATATTCCGCCATTCTTACCATTACTTAATTGCGTGATATTCATATCTTACGCTGTTTTCTTGCTTTTTTGTCAATTTTCAATTGGCAAAAAAATTACTTATGAGAATTCTACAAACCCTATCATTCTTAAAAAAACAAAATCTAAGCTATACTTTCGCTGGTAGGTAATTGCTTTATTGTTCAGCTGCTACATGATTTTCAATTTTACAAAATAAAAACTGAAAAAAAGCAACTGTATTTGGGTAGAACAACAAAAAAACTAACCAAATATGATTTGTGTGTGTGTGTGATGATAAACTAAATTTTCATGCCCGATCGCTAATATCCTCGTCCCCATAAGCCCCAGATTTTACCGGAATTGGTAAAAAGAAGCTGCTATGTTTTCTCATTTACCCTGTGAACTAGCTGTGAAAATCTTAGAGCCAAAGTAGGTTTGGTTTTGGATGTTATGAGCGAAAATGTGGCCCTTTTGGTCGACCAATTTAATTCTACACAGTCCTCTATGGGGCTTACAAATCAACGTTTTAGCTCTCGCACAAAACGTGATTGAAATATCGGCGGCGAAACTTTACAGGTGGGATGTTTGGAGTGAAGCCCATCAAGATAAAACTTCATATCCTTATCGGGGCCCCAAGTTCATACCTGTTTGACAATTGTCTCCTGTAAATCCCGGAGCACAGACCATTCACCTGACCGCTCATCACAGATCCCATCATTCAACATATAGTACAGTCTTTTAGTACGTCTGGTGGTCCCCATTTTATTCTATTCGCACGCTGAAAACGAAAGCAAAAGTTAAGCCAGGTGGGTGGGGGGGGAGCGACATTATCATTCCTAGTGCAAGAAAGTTGTTTTTACCTTACAAATTCAACAGAAACATTTTTTGTGTATCATACTTCTAATTGTCACAACATAATTTCAAAAGTCTAGAAAAAATCAACAGTGGTGAACAAAATTGGGACTGTTGTACGGGTCAAAATAACAACAGTCTAATTGTTTGAATCATCACCAACTTATGCATCTTTTAATGAGGATTAAAAAGTTATAATTTGCCATATCTACAGTCATTAGGCTCATGACCGGTTCAGGTCATCCTGCGGCATTTCTTACAGGGCGCTCCGATTTTGACGAAACTAGTCTCAAATTTATGGACATATCCTATACAATAATATCCTCCATGAAAATAATCTTCACAGCTCACAGTTTTTGAGAAATCGGATTTTATCTGCTGCCGGCTTCAGCAGTTTTTGAGAAAATCGTGAGTTTTTCTTGGCTTGCCGCCACTTTATTGGGAGACACCCTGTATTTGGAGAGGTTAATCAAACGTGCCTGTTAATAGATTCGAAATGTAAGATTTTTACATAGGCTTTTGAACTTGTAAAAACTTTGTCTTTATTTCGGGTTCATATCTCATTCCCTTGTCGGGATACTAAAAAAGTTTTGCAGAGTTTTTCGTCAGTTTTTGAAAATTTGAATAAAATAGTCCATAATAGTGAAGATACAATATGAATGGATTGTTATTTTATCAGGCTAGTTTATAATCTTTGTTTTCTTCCATGTAACATAAAAAAATGAACGTGAACAAGTGAATTTTTTGAGCAAGAGTAAAGTCACTGTTTGAATTCCAAAATTTGAGTGACATTGCCATTTTATATATTAGACAAGTAAAGGAGTTTTGGATTCTTCTTTTTTATTTTTGAAGTCCTGCCAACCTTCCAAGTGGAATTGAGCCATAGAGGTTACTTAGGTTTATCTTTTCGTGGACATCTTCTTCTTCTTATCGTGTCCCGGACACTGTGGTTCTCAAATATGATCCATCCATAGATGGGTCAATGTCTGGCTGCTTCATGAATTCCGCAAGGTCTTTTTGTGCAGTGTTGTTCTCACAATGGGCAGACCAAGATATGTCTTCATTGTCGTGGTGCTGTTCACAACCACAGGTAGTATCCTGAATCGCTTCCAGAAGCCCCACTTGCTGCAAGGAAACCTTAGACGGCCAGTTTCTGGTTCTCAATCTGTTTTTTTTTTGAGCATCGCCACTCATCCCATGAGGAGTCAGTTCCAGTTTGGAGATGCTCACCAGGTTCATACCGATAGATGTTACTTCTTGATAGCAAGTCTTTCTTCCACAAGCTAACTCTCTTGACGCTCCTAGAGACTTTTTCAAGAGTTGGGACTTGCTTAAGAAACTCTCGCACCCCTCTCTCTCTGGATTTAAGGCGGTTATGGCAGCAGGTAATCTGTCCATACATCGGGTGCTTCACATAGATGCTTGGCAGCTACGCTCTTGCTCTTGCATACGCTTCGGCGTATGTCTTGTGGAGCAATTCCTGCTATGATGTATAAGTTTTCCGTTTTTGTTGGACGGAGCATCCTGTGATAAGCCGGCAGAGGCATTTAAACGCTGAATAAGCTTCTTGGCATGGTTGATCTTACCCATACAGGGCAGGCATACTTGCACATGAGTAGCACAAGGCAAGTGCCGTCGATCTTAGGGTATTTGGGCGAGCACCCCATCTTGTGGTGCCAGTGAGTTTGTTCAAGATGTTATTGCGTGGTCATACTTTACTCTTCGTCTTCTCGATGTGGGTCTTATAAGAGATAGTGTCGGTCCAAGGTACGTCCTAGGGAGACAGGGTTGTCACAGTGCTCCCGGTGCTTTTTCCAGTCCAGGTAACTTTACGCTGACGTTTGGCTTCAGCGGTTGCGTAGAGGGAAAGCACACACCTGTGCCTTTGATGAATTTGCACGTAGGTGGTTTCCCTCTATAATGAGTGAGTTCATCCAAAGCTTTGGAGATTCTCTCTTCAACAACTGTGAAGTCGGCAGCTTGTGTGCGCTATTCCAAGATCGTCCCTGCTAAATAAACGACAGGTTCCTGCACTCCTAGGCTGGGTCATTGGTATAGATGGTTGAACAGGAGAGGTGCAAGCACCTCCCTTGTTGTAGACTATTCTTGAGCCACTTCTCGCTCTCTTCGCTCCTAGCTGAACAAGAACATCCTGTTTGCCAGCAATCCTAGCCTCGGATAAGCCCAGTCAAGCGAATGTCCTTGGTAATTTCCAGGATCTTATGGAGCTAGGCCTCTGTTATTAACAGTGTCGTATGCTGTTGATAGGTCGACGAACACAGCGCCGTCTTACCATACCTTCTCGAAACCATCTCTATGTGTTTGAGTTAGGTTGAGTACTTGGCTTTGTTTGTTGATAGGCCTGGCCGTAAAACCTGCTCGTTTCTGGTATGAGGTGTTTTCGTCCTTATCACGGTGGCGATACGATTAATCATGAGACGTTCAAAGAGCTTGGTAGGTATGGCTGAAGGGATATAGGTCTGTAGCTCTTGGATTGGATGGATCTTTCCTAGGCTTTAGGAGTTCCATAACATGTCCTTTCCTCCATATCTTGGGAACCTGTGGAAATAAGGCAGCAATTGTAGAGCTCAAAAGCTCAATTCCTTTGCTACTGGCCAAGATTTTTTAGTTGCTCATTAGAGATGTTGTCAAGGCCTACTGCTTTATCCTGGTTGAAGTTTAGGCAATACCGTATTCCAATTCGTCCATGTTGAAGGGGCGAGTGAACCAGGGGGGGTCACACTCTACCTCTTATTTTAGTGGCTATAGCTGCGAAGGCCACAAATTTTTGAAGAGTACCCGGAGTAAAGAAATGCGTATGTTTCATAATTCATCAACTAAACGCAGAATTTTAGTTCATAAGCCATAATGTAAATATCAACCAAATTACCGATTCAAAAATAATTATCAAAATATGTTTGTCTCTAACGTGCACTTTGAGAACATTGCACGTTTTGCAAATAGTGTCCCGAAAACCACGCCACTAGGACGAAAATAATCGTCTTAATCTGAATTCTCTGTGCGACTATGCCTTTTGTCAGAATTTCGTGAACTTTCCAATGAAAAGTACATTTTGTGATTTTGCGAAAAAAAACAATTTCGTAAAAGTGAGTGTGAATAACAGCAGTTTTTCGCGCTCCTACACACAAGCATTGATACCTACAGTTTTTTTCGATTGACTTCAGATATTAGACGTACCTTTAGCTCTTTGATAAAAAATAAACAAAACAAACGTAATTCCAAGAACAATTTGATTTTTTCTGGTAAAGTTATCCCTTGGTAAATTTCACCAACTTGTGCCTGCTTTATATGAACATAGAACTTAACAGTTGATGGGTTTGTATGGGATCGCATCTGTTTCAGGATTAACAACCTCTACAACAAGCCAAAAATTGCCTGTGTCCCCCGATGACGTTCACTTGGTTTGTGACATTCGTATATGCCTCCATCTTGAACGCTGACCATTTTTCAGGTTGATCGAAGGTTGACTTTCAAACTTGTCCATGATTTGGCTTCCATTATGTGTCCATTGAAAGAACCTTTCTTTTGTGTTTACGGAAAACAGTATGTCACCACCAACGCTAACAGTTTTTGAAATGGTTTCGGGAGTTATAACGCCTAAAAGAGAAAAAGCAATAACATCAACGACTAAAGTCAATAAAACATTTAACATAGATATAACGGAGATAAGGCAAAAAAGAACAACTTTATCTCAGCATCTTTTGGTCAAAAAGCTATGTGCTATGCTTTTTTATGCGATATTTTTTTTAATTTGCGCCGTGGTGTTTTTAGAAATATACAATATGTCAGTGCCACTCCAATATACTCCTCTTCTGTTTTCAAGGCATAAAACAAACTTCACACAATGGAAAAAAACACTATAGAGTCCATATAGTTCCACTTTTTCTTTTTGATTTGTATGGTTCCATTGGTTCTCAAATTTTGAGACACACTTCGTGTCAAGAAAAAGTACTGAGTACTGCCGAAATTTAAAAAAAAATTAAAATGTAAAGTGTAAAAATCGACACCGCCGCATTGAGCTACTTTTTTATAAAACTATTTTTTTGCCTAATGGTATTGATAATCTTGTCAAATGAACACACGTAAATTTGGAAAATTGCGCCCTCTATATTCCAAATAAATCGTCACGAATCTTCCAAACAGGCCAATCAACCAAAAGTCACATTTCAAGATATCGGCGATTGAAGTTTTAAAGAAATATAAACTTGCATATCTAAAATTCGAAACATTTTAGGAAAATGATTTTATTTGTGTAACATTAGAACGTTCTTCATTTTGACGACGCTTTCCATTCAAGCATCCTTTATTTTCCTTGTCAAATTTAATTACAAAATGATTGGTCTGTTTGGAAAAACTAAAAAACGTCCACTGATGTTTCTATGTCAAAGGGTCAAAGGAAACGATTGCGAATTCACCTCTTTGGCGTACTCAAAAGTGTCGATCGATCACCTCAGACGGTGGTATTGAACATACTTTTGCCTGTGGATGGCGCTAGAAATGGCCATGCTTTTAAACGATTTTCTTAAAAGATTGATGAGATGTTAAGCTGATGAGGTTTTAAATTGTATATTTGTAATTAGAATTGATTTATTCAAATACTTAATACCTAATGTAAAATATATTATATCAAACTGTAAGTATACAGTTAAATTGATTGGAAACCTGTATTTTATGGGTTTTATTTATTTATTTTTTTGCAATTGCTGCAAGGATTTTCTTGTAAAATTTATAGTATATTTCCTGTAAATCTTGAAAATAAGCCTGGAAAATTGGACATAAAATTTACAGTATTTTGCTGTATTTCCAAATTACATGCTGTGTAAGTACACTAAGGACATCCAAAATGGCCAACGTTAAGTGGAAGAAATTGTGATTTATCTGTTTATTGCTTGATTCCAGCTTGAAGCTGTATATTTTGATACTTTTTGTAGAGTAAAAGGGATCATGGATCACTATTTTATCAAGAAAAAAAGATTTATCTTACTATCAAGTCATATATATTTGTATTAATTTTACAAGGCGTTGGGACGAAAATCATTTTAATTCTAATGAATTAATCATTTTATTAATGATCGACATATACAACACATGTTTTAGAATAAATACTTTTATTTTCAATAAAATAAATACAAAAAACAACTCTTTAATCATATCGTATCAGGGTTTTACATTTATAGTTATTAAACTTCCAATAGCTCCAACTGTCACTGAAAATAAGCAAAAGATTTGTGTGGGCTTACTACTTTCAAATAACGAAATCCATAGGAAGAGTATATTGGCAATTAGTGTCAAATGGTGTATCTAAAAATCGTAAAAAAACTTCCGAGTGTCTATTGGTACGATTGGAAGTGAATTGATATTCACAAGGATGTTTCACCTTTGGAGTTACAGCACTCGCACAGTAGTTACTCTTATACTTTCTGTTGTTGAAAACTTTTAATGAGTAAAATACCCAAACCATTTTGAAATCAAGGTGGCAGTTTGCCGGCCTTTCTACTGCGGTGCTCATGGTCAACTTGTATTTCAAACACTTCTGACGTTTGATGTAATTTCAAATTGTCGTATTTCCGATTATCAAAGTGGTATTTATTGAAAATGCAAAATGAGAATTTCGTTATTGAAATTGTTCCTATTATCTACTTAATAAAATTAAGTGTAATCGATCGGGTTGCATTCAATTTTATTTAGTAATTTCAATGAGTAATCTTTTAAGTTACCATTAATCATGTATTTTAATTGAGATGGCTGAAAATGTTTTAATCGGTACAACTCATAATAATCTAGCTTACATGTACTCAAAATCACACTTCTTTATTGCGCTTATTTAGTAAGTACACAGAGAAATTATCAAGTTAGTTCAATTATTAATCATCATAATTGATCTTAATTTAGCTGTAAAATAATCATATAAGTAATTTTTATACCTAAATAAGTTAATAAATTAGTGTGTGTGTCCTTTCTAGTTTTACAAATTGTCTTGTTGTTATAATTTTGAATTATTAACTTAGCTGACTTGAGTCTGGTTTACTTAATTATAACTTCAACAATCAATTAATTTGCAGCAACAATTTTGTAAAATGAGCAATTGCTACTATTTTTTCATTATTGACCGTAACTTAATTCATGTATGTTTGTGTTGTTAGCATTTCTCAAATGAAGTAAGTTAAGGGTATTTGTGACAATTTGTGATCATTCAAACCCACGAACTGCATTCGTTTCCTGACGAAACTGACAAACCTAGGCTTCTTTGACGTGCACAACGCCTGGATCATCGCCATGACATCTTACAATCTACGTCTAGTAAAGAACACAGCTAGCAATGTATATTTTTGTTGAAACTTATTACCTCTACAGACATCTTGTATTTGACAAAGAGGAGCTCCTATTTGAACTTTGAATTATATCAACATTATTATACACTATTATGGATTTTCAATTATACGGTTAATCACTAAATATTACAGAAAAATGCTGCGCTTGAAAATCTTACAGGAAAATACTAGCACCAGTGGCGGATTTAAGGAAAAGGGCCCTGTCAGCAGTTTAAGGTGGGGCCCCTTTAGCGTCAAGGAGCAACGCAATATCGCACTTTGTGCGACTAAGGTGTGTCCGAGGGGGCCATGAGAGCAATATTTTAGGGGGGGGCCTGTCAGCAGCTGCTGACACTGCTGACTCTTAAATCCGCCACTGACTAGCACCAATTCTGCCAACAAAACCCCATAATTCATACAGCTTTTCCAAGTTTCCATCCAAATTTACTGTATATTTTACCGTTTAATTGCACATGTTTTACAACAATTAACTGTGAATTTTACAATATATGCACCGTAAAAAATGGTTGACATTTGTGGATAGGCCTACTAAGTTAGGGTGTTTGTCAAAGCTTTTTTTGTTCTCTACACATTCACAATCTATGTAATAACTCGCCAAATCAATATATTTAAGTTTTTTGATTGAAGTAATTTTATAGTATACAGTAATTTTACAGTTATTATTTGGCAGAATTGCTGCCAAAGTAAAATACTGCACAAATTGATATTTTTACAGTCTGGCAAAATCGTCTCAGATACAGCTACACACGTTGTACTAATGTATCAAGTTCGACCAGACTTCTATAGGCTAGCCAGTGTTGAGAGGGGAGAGGAATACTGTTAGAACAAATTAATCAATTTGTTTAAAATTTGTTTAAAACAACCGCTGTTTACCCTGGTCATCGTTCAACCTTGTTTAAAAATTAAACAACTTTTTTAAAATAAAACAAATTGTTCACAAAGTAAAAAACTTGTTTAAAAGTTCAAGCATCAGTTGTTTAAATATTTAACCAAGTTGTTTAATTTGATTTTTAAACAAAGTTGGGCGAAGACCAGGGTAAACAGCAGTTGGTAAAGATTGTGAGTTGCTTTAAAAGTTGTTTAAAACCTATACAACCTTGTTTAAGACTACATGTTATCAACAAACTGAACAATGATGTTTAAAATTTAGACAACAACACCTTAAACCACCCTCTTTTAAAAAAGCAAAATGTGAACAGTGTTTTAACAATGAATCTTGCAATATCCATGCATTGATCAATAGGTCCGTTTATAAGCTGTCGTACGGTGGTTTTTAGGTAAGCAAACATACGAATGCAGATTGGTCTGTTTGGAAGACTTCCATTTTGCGTTTGGGTATGATTTCCAAAAGTGAAAACTATTATACCTACAAATTGGAATGTTGTTTTTGCTCAATATTTGGTATATGAAAAGAGTTCGTGGTATATTATCATAATATGCACAAAAACCCAATTTCGCCAAAATTGTTGATTGACCTGTTTGGAATACTCGAGACGAAATATTTCGGCACAGATATGCAGTATTACAGCACTTGCATGTTAGCCCTCAACTGAAATGATAAGTTCAAATCAACGCCTTTATGTGTAAACATTCGAACCGGCGACCCCCGTATTAGCACAGCGCTCTAACCACTTGGCCAGTATGCACATGTTTTTTTTTCAAAACTTGTGTGCGCTGGCTATCTCCAGGGAAAGATTAATAAATATTCATCCTTGTCTACCTGGAAAATTAAGGAGTTAAAATTTTAAAAACAAAAATAAACTGTATATGTAAATATACCGTTCTGATCAAGGGGGTGAAGCCCATTCAAAACCAGTCGTCCATGCTGGGCGCTGACATTTTGAATATTGCACGGAATAATTATTAGTTTGGGTGCTTGTATACACACATAATGTCAATTCGATACAAACAATCCGCCAAAATATCAGTTGTTGGATGTTGGGTGCTATTGGGTGGTGAAATTTTGTCCTACCCATGGCCACACAACGAATGAAATGACACGTCAGTCGTCTTGATTTAAATAAACCGCCTCAATGAATACATCTTTTCACCTAAGCGCGCATTGCATTATGGAAAAAAGTATCTGAGCACAATGATCCAGGTGCACTATTATTACACCTGGCCACCTCTAACACATATATCAATTTGTATCACTACCGATTAGTGTATATGCAAAGCGGCACCCACAATATGTGGAAGAAGCGGAGGCATCCATTGCTTTCTATTGTTGGTACTCTATGTTTTCTTTGTGGTCGGCAAAACATACGAGACGATGAATTTCTAAAGATGACGTAACGCTTTACCTCTCTATCTATATAGAACCTCTTTGGTTCTGATGCTATCCGCTAGGAAAGCGGTTCATCCTCTATGTAAGACCTCATGAAATTAGCCTCGCATGAAATCTTCTATAAGAGGATCAAAGGATTACAAGGATTGTACAGCTTTATTCCGTAAAAGAGTCTTTACTCAAGTCTAACTCATGAATATCTTACACCAAGGAAAGACAGGAAAGCGATGGACACCTTTCGGACCTTACACCTACAGATGATAGATATCGCTCCTCTACCAACCCAGACTTGATAGCTCAGTTGGTTAGAGCGCCGTGCGCTAGTAATAAGGAGGTCATCGGTTCGAGTCCGGCTAAGTGCACATGGGTTTTTTTCAACACTCGTGTGCGCTGGCTATCTCCAGGGAAAGATTAATAAATATTCAAATTTGTTTTATTGAAAGTGAGCGTTTGTTGTTTTAACAATAGCGATCTAGCAACGTTGTGTCCTTTGCAAATGCACAACGAAGTAAACCAAGTTTTAAAAAAACCCAAGAATCATGAACATGATCATGTTACATAATCTGTAGGAGTAGTGATTTGAAATGTAACCTATTTTGACCTTTGACCCATAAAGTGATGGGGACATAATTGACTTTTATTGACCTCTCATCAAGTCCTACAGGATGGACTGAAATATTTCTATTTGACCTTGTTTCAAATTTTTGCACACAGTAAATGAGTTTGACCTTAGTGACCCCATATGACCCAAATTGACCTCTCGACCCATAACCTTTGTAAAGGGCTTCAAGTCAATTCATATCCATAAGTCACACGACCAATTTGCATATTAAATCTCTAGAGTAGCGATCGACGTAATTTGCACTCGCATCAAGTCCTATTGGATGGGATAAAATATTTATATTTTTTTTTAATTTTGCACACAGTAGACGGGTTTGATCTTAGTGACCCCAGATGACCCCATATTGACCTCTCGACCCAAATTTTGTAGCCAATCAACCAATGATGATTCTGAGCTATTTTGGTGTCAATCGAATCAAGAATGTAGAAGACGAAGCAAATTGTAAGAAGAAAACGGTAAGAATACAATAAGTTACGCGGTTGGTCCCGTAACTTAGAGAAAATATTAATTGTTAAATTAGAATGAATAGGCTTACTATTAGAGGCCATAATAATTGTAGTTATCCGTTCTGTAAGGACGTTTTTTTCAGCTTCACAGTAAAATGCACCGATTCTCTGTACTCCAGCCCTCAGTGGCATAGAAACACGCATTGCTGTTGGATAACTATGACTCTTAATACTGTATCCAGTGGGTAATTCCTGGCCAGTGCCTGTATCCGATGCTCGTCCAAATGACAAAGTGGCCGAGATATCATTACCACTTCTGTAGCCACCAAAAATGACGTTATTATCGCTATGAATTCGAATCCTCGGCTTTAGATTGAGGCATGTTACATCCAAAACACCGGAAGTATCTGAAAGTATGCAAAGAGCTGCATTTTACTTGAATGCGAAAACAGTATATCAATATTGTAATAATAATTATTATTATTATAATAACATAGGCTGCCTGGCTGTCCATCCATCCATCCTTCCTTCAAAACATAGCATTTTTTCAACACTTAAAAGACTCTGTAAAAGACTCAAGCACATTATTGTAGCAATAAAATGCTCTCATTTTTTTTTTTATAAAACTAGTTATTTTCCATCAAGTAGAGCCAAAAACCGCATGAAAATTGGATATTCCTAACATTTTTGGCGAAAAATTGAATTTTCCCCTATGCGTGTGTATGGAAATGGACAAATTTTGCTAACATGGGAAATTTATGACGTCATTGTGACGTAATGCTAGGTATGTTGGTACTCATTTTGGTATCAAATGAATGAGGAGGACCATAGCTATCTATTGGTACCAAAATCAAGCGCCTGTGATATTTCTGTGTTGTGCTAGGCATGTTGGTTCTTCTCTCCCGAAAAGGGGGGTGGTTGCATTTTGGCAGCCATTTTGAAAAAGCGCCCTCACCGTTTAACCCAGGGTGGAGATTTTTGCAGACAACCTGAATTCAGTCGCTTATGGTATAAGCTTCACAAAAATGGTTGTCTCCAAAAATCCCCCGGGGGGGGGGGGGGTGCAGGGGGGGTCATGGTAGCCCGTAATCTATAGAATCTACATCCACAGCCGATGACAGAATACGGTATATGTAGCCAGTGGAGGCGCCGGTCTTCTTTTTCTGAGGAGGGCGGGGGAAAAAGTGAAATTTTGGCCCCAAATCGCTCATTTTTGCCCAATTTTAGTGATTTTTGGCCCCAAATCGCTGATTTTTCCGAAAAATTCGTCATATTTCTTGGGAGTGGGAGCGGAGCTGGGGGACAAAAAATAGGAGGGCAATTTCCCCCGTGCCCCCCTCTGGCGCCGCCATTGTATGTAGCTACCACAGCAGCAGGTCAAATTCTGTGTCAGGTGACCGAGAGTTCTTGACACAAAGCCAATGCCCTCATGTTTTCAATGTGTAGTCAAAAATGGAACAAGTAGAACAATTAAATTCGAAACGTATTCAAGTATCGTACAGCAATGTGAAACCAGGAAACGGAAATGTATGATTTCAGACACGAAGACGCGTATGGAAGCTCAGCATTCTCAAGTGTATTGCCAATTTTAGCTTATCTCGATATCATGGGCTATAAATAACCAAAAACGGTAGTTTGTTCGTGTTTATTTTCTAATTTCTATTGGATTCTTATGTAAATTAGATAAATGCATTTGCTAAATCAGAAAATCGAAAAAATCATCAAAAATCAGGTTTTGCATGTTCAAAATTCAGAAAATGCACTCAACCTATCCTAACCTACACTGTTAAAAATTTCCGTAAATTAAGAAAACAGATTTTCCGTAAATTTACGGAAAATCTGTTTGAGAAAACAATAACAATAAAAAACAAAAAACATAAAAAATGTTAATTTACGGAAATATTTCAAAAATTTCTGGCAGCAATATTTCCGGACTTTTTTTTGGTTCCGTAATTTTAAATTACGGAAAAATTCTGTTAAAATACACATTTTTTCCGTAATATGAGACAAATTTCTGTAAAATTACTGTCAAAGTTCCATTAATTGACAGAAATTTCTGTAAATTTACCCTAAAAATGTCTGGAAATACTGCTGCCAGAAATTTCCATAAATTTTTTAACAGTGTACCCCACAGGTGCATAAGACCAAAATCAGCCTAATAAGGATACAATTCGATATTATAGTCATTGCTGTCCGTACAGGTATTTACTACAACACGTGATCAAATGGAGATTCGTTTTTAGTTGGAAAAATAACTTATGAGAATTTTGCAGACATATTCTACGACTTAAAGCCAACTCCTGAACATTTAAACAAATATGACTCTTTCGGATGGATCACAGATAGTGTCTTTAATAAAAAAAAATCGATGGTGCCACTATTTCTGAGTATATTAAATGCATCATATAATAAAATTACGTTGTTATAGAAAACGTCATTAAAACGATCAAATACCATAAAGGCGTAAATGAAATTGTGGGATACAAGGCTGTTCCTGATGTGGGTGGGGATGGTGGTGTGACACCCCCTCCCCCTCCCCAATTGACAGAATTCTGTTGGCAAAATGTTGGCCATCGTCGGAAAATATGTTGAATGGAATTTGAAAATTTGAATGAAATAAATGTTGTTCATATTATTTTCGATATGACTTGCGATTGCTAATCTGCAGTATGTGCTGTATATGAAACTGAAAATTTTGGTAATGGTATTGTGTTAGTGTTTGATAGAAGTCCTCCACCATGTGCATATTTTTTTAACCAAGTCCAGTCCATTTTTTAACAACCAACGGTAAATAATTGTGTGGATTTTTTTTTAACTTGTGTCTGAAATTGACAGTTTTGTCTGCTATCGCCCTCCCCCACCCCCGGGGACGCACCCGGTGGGATATTTTGTTTAACCGTTAGAAAGTCATACCAGCCAAATCTGTGTTGACGACATCTTCAATTTCAAGATGGCCGCCAACATATACCCGCTCAAAGATAAAACCTTTAAATTATGTTCAACGTAATTGCTTATATCATCTAAAATATTGTAAAATGTGCATGTTAAATTGTGAGATACACGTCTTCGACCATTAGAAACTCATATCTCACATTTCTGTTTTGTTAACATGCGATTTTAAGATTGTTAAAACACACAATTAGCATACGGTATGTCTGTATCTTCTTCTTAGCGTATTCACAAGTCATTGGTAATGGCTTGTGGTGGTGTCAGGATTTATTCAACTGAGTGTGTTGATCCGGGGCCGCGTGATACGGACGCTCCTAACATGACCCGCTATTTAGGGCTGGGGCGGATTGGGAACTGTCAGGGGTTTTCACCCTACTCTTATTCGACACTGACTGCGATGTACATGTATACAGTTGTGACTCTCTGTACACGGGACCGACGGCTTAACGTCCCCTCCGAAGGAGGGATGCTTTCATGATCCATTGCCCATTCCAAGTGAACCATGGGGGAGAGCGGGTATATTCGTTATTTAATCAATAGCTGGTATAACAGATCAAATCCATAATTTATTAGTACCCCCCTAATAAAATCCCAGCAAGTGCCACACCCCCCCAACCGGGATTCGAACCCGGGGATTTTTTTGGTAATCTGCGCCCCAGGCAAGCACCCTAACCGCGCTAGGCCACGCTCCCCCATGTCTGTATGATATTTAGCCGGCTATTCATTGAAGCAGAAATGTTATACAAATCATATTAAATATAACTGATACATGTTTGTAATTAGCTTTTGATGTGGTGTTGCAATATATTCATATTTCAAATTTTTATTGTTATCAGCGTTGAGATATTGGGTCGAAGGTCGATACCGTACATTAACAAATATGTCAATTCTACAGGCTTTAAGAAATTAAATGGGCAAACGTGGAGATTTCAACGGTTTCTATCAAAATCATCCCTACTGAAAGGATTAAGCTGAGAACTGTCTTTGGTACAAAAATTTCAGCCTCTATATACACATCAATCACCATTTCTTTCCATTTTAATTATTCCGTGGCTAAATAAAAGGATAGAATCTATGAGTGTGCTAATCTATATTAAATCACGTAAAGAAAATATGGATCACTTGAACTCTCTTGTTGCACTTTTAAACTGAAGAACATGATCGGCCGTCATTTTCTTTGTTACAAACCATAATACCACTCAGACCTGAGTTTCTAATTGCTAAGTCATATCTTTAAAATTTTGTACTTTCATCATAGTTTTTTTTGGATAATAATAACTTAATGTAGTACAAGATGGGATTTCTAGAATTTTTCAACGAACTTTGAAGGTCCGTATATGCAGATTTCCAGGGAGGAGTTAATATTACGAAACGCTTGACACTATTTTGAATGTTCCCTGAAACAAAATTTTGGCGAAATTCCTTCCCACACAATTATTATAGCGGTCAAACTGTTGAGTTTTTTTTACCAACAATTTCTCCATTTTGATGGGTAAGTTAACAGGCGTTTATGCTGTCAATCCTGGATCTGAAAGTTATTAGTGTAGGCTCTATATGTAATTTCCGTGTTTTTTTTTTTTTTGTTAAACAAAAAGCAAATTTCCTCTTGATTCATGGTGTTTTTGGTGTGTAACTTGTGAAAAAAATTCTATGGCATTTTTTTTTTCAAAACGTTTTAGGTTCAAATCCAAGCTGGCCGCCAAAAGACATAACATCTCCATTTATGCTTAGTATTCTGAAGCAAGTATGAGGTCCAAATGAGACAATTCCCATATTTTTGATACCAAAAGACTTCAAAAATCTAAATGTCAATCAATATGGCAACCATATTAAACAATCCAAGATGGGCGTCCAAAATGGCCGCCAAAAAGCTATTTTAATGAATATAAACGCACCGCATTAACACTAATCAATATGAATAGGATTCAAATTCATGGTGTAAGTAGCGTGTGTGCTAGACCCCACATCTGCCATATTCTTTTGTTAACATACTCAATCCACGATGCCGGGCAAATATGCCGCGAAAAGTGCTTATTAACAGAACTGAATTTAAGGACAAATTACCTAGTTATTAAACATTTGGTGCAGAAACATTACTTTAAATACTCTACCTAAGAAATAAATTTCAAACATTTTTTTGTGTTGCAGTACGCGCTTTGATCCAAGATGGCGGCCAACCGTAGCACTGATAAGAGTGAAATGGTGTATGTTTTTTCACATAGATCCTGCTCTAACAATAATTTTTTATAACAATTAAAAAACCACCTAGATGTATACTGTGGACAAAGGATTCATTTCCATTTATGGTTATAAGACATGCTTCCAAATCCACAAATGGTGGCAATATAATAGCTTCTGTAAGCACTTTATTGCTTAATCATGTATTTTTTTTTTTTTTTTTTTTTTTTTTTTTAATATTTTTAGTTTTTGGTGTTTTGGTAATCATCAATTTTAAGTTTTATAACAGTTTTGCAATAAATTATAATTTTTGGACACTTGAAAACTACCATTTTTGGGCTTTGTTTACATATTTTCAAATCCAAGATGTGTCAAAATGACAATTGCGTATAAGCACTCTTAATCTATCAATTCCCAACTGGCGATTCTTCATAAGTACCTACGTATAATATGTTATATCTCAGAAAATTGGAATGAAACTATAAATAAGCAACTACACATAGCTCTGTCTATTACTTACTTTCTTTTGTAGACCGCCTTCAAAACCCCAGGATGCAGCTAAAATACTCTTGAAAGCATTCATCAAAAAGAGCCAAAACCTTGTTATTTTTATATCTAGCCGATACATAATGGTAATAACATGAGAAATTTGAATGAAAATACAATGAAACTGGAAGAAGCTGACCTCTCAAATAGTGTAAATTTTTCATACCGCCATGTGCATCCATATTAATTATATTGTAATCAAAACATAAATAACAGCGTATACTTTTAAACACAAGGACATCATATTAATATCTTATTTTGCTTTGGTATCATTATTCAAAAGGAAGATGGTGGCTAAATATGGGGGGGGGGGGGGGGGCCATTTGTATTCACTATCAATAGCCTAAACTGTTGATTTTTTCCTATACCTATGTTTTAGTATGATGGGAAATTCTAATAAAACTATAAATGAAACAACTCTATATCCCTACAGTTCCAAAATGCCATTTGTTCCACCTTTCACAAATCACAAAGCGGAAACCTTCGCCTTGTGTTTAGGGTGAACTGTTCTAGATCTAACAAGACAAAATTGCAACTACCCTCCTTTCTCGCGGTGATCGTCAAGTTGGTAGTCACTTTCCCCCTCTAGGGAAGTAGGGGTATATATTTTTTATTAATAAATGTTTAACAATGCTTCTAAATCACAAACAATGGGACCAAATACAGACGCCTACAAGCATTTTCAAAATACCAAATACAATTTTATATACAAAAACCATCAGGAAAGTGACTTAAAAAATGGAATATAAATGAAGCACCTAACATACTTAAAACACGAGGAAACCATTCTACCATTTTTAAATTTTATCAGCTTCAAACCAAATGTGGCAATTTTTCTTATATATACCCAATATATGTTGGTCACATCGTAGAGAAGCAACTAGATACATACCTTTGGACACATTAAACCCTTATCAGAGTAAGTTTTAATCAACAAAACTGCCTTTAAATTCAAGAGGTCCTAATATGAACCATTGTCACTCTCATACAACACTGGGATTGGTTGCTTAACATAATATAAAGAACAAAACTATAAACTTTTTGGACACAAAAACCTCATTCTATCATTTAGTTTTGAGAACATCATAGCCCAAACTTACTATATTTCCCATATTCTACACATATCTCCCATATTTATAGGTTAGTTTGCATTAGGACTTTTGATCATTATATATAAATAAGAAATGAAGCAACTAGATAAACACTTTGGACACAACCATTTTTATATTTAGGTTGTTGTAATATGATTGAAAACAAATGGCTAATCGTGTGGGTCTTTTAGATTTGAATCATTTTACCTTTAACACTTGGTAAAAGTATATATCTTCGTGTATACCAATGGAGTTTTATTCACTTTTTATCATAATTTCCAATGTTCGTATATTATCAAAAATTACACTTAAGTGACCAGGGGGGGGGGGGGGGGTTCATAAGTGGACCCTCCCCCCCAAATGTGTTTTCGCGCTGGCGGCTTTACGCTTGGGATTTTTGCGCCGAACTTTTTTTTGTAATTGGTCTGCTTTTAAATGCGCTTCTTTTCAGACCAAAATAATTATTGGCCAAGCCGTTTAATTATTTAATTAGTTGGGGTCCCATGGACCCCCCCCCCTTGGGCACTAACGGAAGTCATTTCAAATTTCAGCATATTTTTTAAAAATAAGAATAGAAACCAAGACCAAACAATTTTTTTTGGCTGAATAGTAAAGTTACACACATCCATGGAAGTAAACAATTATTAGAACATTAAAAAAAATTAACCTTTTATGTGTGAAAACAATTTCATCATGATGTTGCCAAACCGTTACTGTACAAACTCTATGGGAAAATGACTGCAGTTTGCAACAAACAACGCCGTCAAAAAAACCGGTTCCCTAAAACTGCTAGTTTTGTGTTAAAGATATGTAATGGGGTCTGCTAGAATAGATAGCAACAACAAATAAGTTTTCAAATGTTTGGTGTAAGCGCAAGGCTCATTTTGAAGGTTCCGTCCTTTTTTTCCCAATTTTCGCGTGTATTAAAAACAATGTTTTTGCCCCCTAATTTGGCACCAAAATACAATTTCATTTTTTGTTGCTTATTTGGGATTTTTCTTATTTTATGACCCTGTCACTTTTGGTATAAATTTCTGCAAAAATTCGCCTCGGGAGTGGTTTTCCTTATGTGGGGTTTCCAAGGCACCCCCCCCCCCCCCTTGGCACCACAGGAGTGAAAACCCCTTGGTCACTTAGGGTTAAGTTTTATATAAGCTGGGAACTTGCTTTTTACATTATAGTTAGTAAAAATTAAATGGTAAAACAAATGAGTTTCTTTTGTCAACGAAGCATATCTATAGTATAATTTGTATTAATATTAAAATTTCCGAATGCCTATAACAATCATGTAGGTAATGAAAAATTTCATCTTTTTGCTATTGATTTTTTGCTAGTGTTATAACAGTCAATATCTGCCATCTTAATTTTGAAGTGTGGTTTTTTAACATAAATGGTAAATAAGAATTCCGTTGGGTCCAAATGTGCATCAAAGTGTTTATTTGGTTACTAAAAATATATGAGACCTGGATCTATGTGGAAAGCATTTTATATTCTTAATTTATCAGAATACTTTACGGTGGCCGCCATCTTGGATTCAAAGCATGTTGCAAATTATTTTAAAATAGTTGAAATTCGTTTCTTCTATCTTCAGTATTAAATACATGTTCTACTGCCCTCTTCAGTTTAATGAATCAGGTAAGTTTTGTCTTAAATGTACTCCAGTTTTTAGCTGTTTTATAGCGCTTTCGGCGGCCATATTGTCCGCCATCTTTGATTTGAAGTTGTTGACAAAAAAATAGATGTGGGTTTCCTATACCACAAATATACATACACACCCCTGAATCTGAATCATATTCTCATCTTGATTATTGTTGGTGTAGCGTTTAATATCCAGAACATAACTTTTTTGCGGCCATTTTTTGGACGCCCATCTTGGATACCAGGTAAGTTTTTTATTTGTTTAATGCTTTTAACTCTTTGTATGTAATATGGAATATTGTCGTCAATTTAGACCTCATATTGCAATCAGAATACCATTAAATCATGGAATTTGTGTATTTTGGCGGCCATCTTGTGATTTTGACACCCTAAAAACGTTTTTTAAAAATTCCAAGATTTGGTTTTTTTTCACAAAGTTACACCCAAAAGACAAAAATCAAGTGGGAATGTTGCTTTTAACAGAAAAAAAAAACACGCACGGCTGAATTTATGACATACCAGCCTACACTATATAACAATGGTAATAATAAATTTCTGATAGCCCAAAATATTTGTGCAGTTTTGTTCTTAATGGTATTTTTTGCCTATACTGTAAACCCGGTTTGCATTTTTTAAAACTTTTGGGGAAAATGTCATCTTCACTATTGCTGGATTCTGCAATATTTCATTGTTAAATACCATCTTGAATATGTTACAGATAATAAGAACGTTCGTTAAAAACAGGCTTGAGCGCTGGGAATTACTTTTAAAATAAAACAACTTTAAACTTAAAGTAGTAGTAAACAAGTTGTGAACTGAAATGAATGACTTTTGGACTTGCAAGTGTATATCAAAGTGTCTTTTCCATTGTTATTTGTGAAATAATTGTTATGCAAAAAACTTATCAAAACAACACTATCTTTTCAAATTTGTGTTAATCATGCCATGAATCAAATGAAAGTGTTCATATTAGATCAAGTTTTTTGGCAATATTTATTATATTCAAAGAACTCTCATCCAAATCTTTTTAAAATTAGGTGTTTATACAGTTGTTGATCCATGAAAGATTTTTTCCGATCATTTCAATTTGGTGCAAGATTTGTTGTAAACAATGTTTTAAAAAACTTACTTGCTTTATATTATTTTGTTTTAAAAAGCGTCACGGCCTTTTCACAACATATAATTTTCTTCTTGCTTGCAATTCTGTGGTAGGTTGATCGAAATACCTACGGATCCGTCAAAGTCTTAATAGATTCCAAAAGACGTAGAGCGTGCGATGTTCCTTATGTGATCTTCCATTTGATGTGTCCTAGCCCGTGAAAATACAAGATCCTAAGCAGTGTTGATTCTGGCATCACCGATAACAGTATCAGTTCACCCGATAAACAACTTGTTTAAACTTTTAAACAACTGTTTAAACTTTTTAAACAGCGTTTTCTCTGTGATACACGAAGCATGGCTGTTTCAGTTGAATGGAACTGCCGATATGCTGATTGCATATCAGAATAAAGGCCATTTATATGCAGATAGACTTTCAGTTGAGATGATACTGCATTCTCGAGTATCTTGGAAATAAACATCAAGTTCGCAATGAGCCGATACTCTTTCAACATCAGAGCCCTGTTTTTGATAAACACTTTCACATGGGCCAACTTATTAATTGATGGTACAATTCCAGAACTCAAAGATTCGTTGATAATTTTGGTGATATAAGGAACCAAGATGTCAAAACAATCTTTCAATAGGGATGTTGGCACAGGATCCAAGTCGCACGTCGATGAAGATGATTGCATAACAAGATCCCAAGCACTGGTTCAAATCCAACTAAGCTGCTGGTGCAGTTTTCAGCCACATTAAAGAGACACTGGCACATTTGAAAAATAGTGCACCCTCAAGATTTTTCAAAATCGATATTTTTACATGGTTGTACGGCTTTTATATAGAAAAGCCCTCACCCGAAATGATTAAGACCAAATCAGCTTCCTTATGGGTAGACAGAACGATTTTATAATTGAACGTCGCCGGCGACGTTAAATTCAGCAGACGATGAAAATGGCGTTTAACACAAGAACACGCACGCCGTATGCATGTTTCCCACGCTATGCACACTGTTTGATCGATCTATAACCTTTGTGGTTTTAATATCAGTAAGTACGAGTCAAAAATATTCATGTAATATACACATTTGTTGATTTAAGTTATGGAAAACTTAAAAGTTGGCCTACAAATTACCTGGATGTCTTTAACCTCATATCAATGTCCCTATCTGTTTTGGGGTATGTTATTTTTATGTGTAAAATATATCTCTGTTCTTCCTGTGGCCTAGACTATCATTTGAGAGCAAATTGAAGAAATTTCATATTTTGTGAAAATGTGCCAGTGCCGCTTTAACATCTTTGGCAAAACCATAATATACAGCTTGTCAGGTATTGCATCAACCTTTCCATGGAAGAATGAGGCAAATTTATTTGCCGAAGTTGCAGGTGTGGTCAGGAAGGGCCCGTTGCATTCAAGGAACACAGCTCACTGACCTAAAAAAACTGTTTGTCATTACATACCGAGATTTCATTGCGGTAATAACTACATTTGGATTCTTCAATAAGTTGTTTGTACATCTTACATTGCTCAAGGAAAATATCTTTGTCAACTTGAAGGTTAGATTGTTCATCGTAGTTACTCTATCATCGTCTCCGGCTGATAATTTCAGGAGTAGTTGCTGATAATGGTCTACCACATCTTGCGTCATTTTTGACGTTATAGGGCACTAGTTAACGGGAGTCCGCTGAAAATGGTTTCTTTGATCTATTAATCTATGATCTGTATCCATTTTTGGGCTAATTTTGTGCACACTCTTTACAAATGCTTAGAGTACTGACAACAAACATTTTCATTTTAGGTTGCAAAATTGTTAATGGATATACAAACTCTGCGGGATAATGAAGTGTATTTTGTAACACCCATAAAAATACCGGATTGCCTAAAAGACTCCTAAAATGCAGGTTTATAGTGTTAGCTATATGTAAATGAAGTCAACTAGAAGCTACTAGAATAGATTAAAGCATAAAATTAATTTTCAAAGCGTTTTGACCAATATATATGCGTGTTTTGAGAACAATGATTTATTTTTTGAGGTCCTAAGGGGATCATCTGTTCCTCATTGCGAGGTCAAATATTATTATCCTCAAAAAATAGTAAAAAATCATTACAAAAATTTGTAATGATACAAATTCAATCTACAGTTAGATAGTAAAATTTATAATTCCTACCTGTAACGCAGTGAAGAATCATAAATCCAATAAGGAAATGAACAGCCATTTTGTCAAACATGCATTCGAAGATTGTATTTTACAAAATTGTTAAATACAGGTCCTATTTTACTATCAGAAATCTTGTGTGCAATAAAAGGGACAGTCCCGTTTCGATCCCCGTATAGAAATGTTCATTAGTAACGAAGTATGAAACAAGCGTACATGTAGGCCTACGTCTGACGAGGAAAAAGAAACCAAAACATTAGTATTCTTAGCAGTGTCGTGCGTGTCTGTTACTTCCTTTAAATAATAAGAAACTAAATATACCCTTGCTGTAAGAAAGTAATCCTAGTCTTAGTATTTTTTTAGGAATTGTAGGAAAAATGTGACATTTATATCCTTGTGTTAAATATCCCCCACGTTGATGCATAGTAAGGGCTTTAAAGTGACAGGAGGAGATTTTTTTTAGGATACGAATTTCTCTCAAATTGCACAGGATCGATTGTAGACCACCTACCAAGAACGTTCTGAAGGTTTATTGGTCAAACAAGTACAAAAACAGCAAACCTTGTTTTGAACTTGCCTGACTATCGTAATTGTCCCCATAGAACACCGTGCTTTGACTTTCTGTCGTGCACGACAGAAAGTACTAAATCATCATATTATTACATAAAGACGGCGTATTCGGTTTATTCACTCCAGGTGTGATTTAATACATTGGAAAGCATTCCAAATATGCAAAAAACCCTGGTTCGAAAAAAATTTCCTCATGTCTCTTTAAATACAAAATATTCCACTTAATCTCTTAGCATGGTGTATGACATATCTTTCTCATGCTGATTTCTCTAAACATTTCAACAACGGAGTGAATGAAGTCCAATGTTAACCCTCGCCCGACCAAAGGGGGGTGGGGTGTGATTCCCTGTGGCACAGGGAGGTCAGGGTGTCCTGTCAGAGTCAGAAGGTGTGTGCGTGTGTGTGTGTGTGTGTGTGGGGGGGGGGGGGGGATCCGTGATCACCACCTTCTTATACTGTGTAAAATGCCAAAAAAATATGTTACTTATGATTCTACCGTAAGCAAATACTGACAATATTTGTATTTTTCTTATTTTTTTAGAGAAATAACATGTGTATGCTTCCCGGGGTACTTGTATTCAAAGGTGGATATGATGCGTGAACATGGACTTACAAAATGCACCCTAAGAAGTATTTCCACCAACTAAAAACATACCCTAAATAAGTATTTTTGTCGTTTTCGCTCCTATAAACAAATATTTTTGTCAGTTTTTGCTACCATATAAACTTGTAAGCAATGCATTTTGTTGCCAATATACCCTTTATTATATTGCTTTGCTTTAAAATATTTTTGATGATTTTGGTTTCTTCTAAACTTGGGTATTACAATCTCTAAACATGTACATCACAATTTCAGGGTTAAGAAAAAAACATGCCCTTTTTCCATATTTTACTGTTTTTGACACCCTAATCAATGTACGCGCGTACATCGCCTATTGGAAAAATGGACCTTTTTACGCGTTTTCTTGTTAAAGCGGCACTGGCACATTTTCACAAAATATGAAATTTCTTCAATTTGCTCTCAAATGATAGTCTAGGCCATTGGAAGAACAGAGATATATTTTACACATAAAAATAACATACCCCAAACAGATAGGGACATTGATTTAAGTTTTCCATAACTTAAATCAACAAATGTGTATATTACATGAATATTTTTGACTCGTACTCATTGATATTAAAACCACAAAGGTTATAGATCGTTCAAACAGTGTGCATAGCGTGAGAAACATGCATACGGAGTGTGTGTTCTTGTGTTAAAAGCCATTTTCGTCGTCTGCTGAATTTCGCGTCGCCGGCGACGCTAAATTATAAAATCGTTCTGTCTACCCATAAGGAAGCTGATTTGGTCTTAATCATTTCGGGTGAGGGCTTTGGTATATAAAAGCTTTACAACCATCGATTTTGAAAAATCTTGAGGGCGCACTATTTTTCAAATGTGCCAGTGTCTCTTTAACGCATCATATCCACCTTTGAATACAAGTGCCCCCGGGGGTATGCTTAATTTGGCACCCATCATTGCCAAATAAATAGCAATTTTGCTTGCACGAATGGCGAAAATGGTCGAAAACCCCGTGATTTTGGAGATTGCATGCTTACAAATAACGTTAAAAATAAGCTATCAGTTATGACGTCACTGTGACGTCATATTGTTAAAACTTAATATGTTTATACTTTATTTGAAGAAAGGACATATGTAGCTACACACTGATACCAAACAAAATGATGTTTGTCCCTTAATTACGAAAACATCAGGGGGTGGTTTCACGATGGTCGTGCAAGTAGTAGAAAAACACTTGGACGCGGGTTAACCCTCGTTTTAACCAGGCTATTTTTGTAACACGTCTAACCAGCGGAGGTGGAGTGGGGATTTCCATACCGATAGGTGCGGGTTTCCTCTATTCAGTGATACCAAAATAAGTACTAACATTCACAGCACCTTGCTGCCATGACGTCACAATGCAGAGCGGAGTTCTCGTAAAATTTGGTGAAATCAGTTTGTTTACAGAAGAAAAGGAAAACTTTTGCTAAAAAACACACAAACGATCAATTTTACCAGAAGGTTTGCCAAAATAAGAAACCTGAAGTTTTATCTCAACAATATGAAAAATTAACTGTAAAAACAATTTTATGGTGCACCAATGTACCCCCCATCCTTAGATGAAGGTTAGTGTACTAAAATTCCTAAGAAAGCTTGAAAAAAGTTCGCTTTGGTTTATCCAAACGTGCAATTACATAGGGCTATAATATGTGAAGCTCATATACGCGGTACAGGGATTAAAATAGTTAAAGTTTGGCATAATTACGATGATTGGTTATGGAATTATGAATCTTATAGTTTTTGCACGGTCAAAGTTATGTAAAGGATTGAAAGCAATTTAATTAAACGATTTCCAAAAAATCCCTGCACAGTGGGTCTATGGAAAATGGCAACTTTGAGTGAGTATTAAAATTTAACGACAACTCAACACAATTGTGTTATATCGTGTCGATACGTTTTAAAACATCAAAAATCTTTATAAAACATACAGAACAATACATTCAAGTCACATTTTTAAAAAAGTTAAAAATATTTAAACAAATCAGCCTCCTTCAGGAAATTTATCACCTGAAGAGGTCTAATATCTTGAAATAATGTTTTCAAATCTGGGACACTGTAATATTTTCTACGAATAAGCGCATAATCAACGCACTCAAGTAATACATGTTTCACAGAAAGAGCACAATCACAAGGAATACACCGAGGGACTGGCTCACCTCTAAGCAAATGACTATGGGTCATATAGGTATGACCAATTTTACATCGAGCTAATACAATCTCGTCCCTTCGTCCAATCAAACCTGAACTACCACCAGCTCCAACAGTTGGTTGAAAGGCATGCATTTTATTATTAGGAAATGAATCCCACAGCATTTGCAACTTTGAGCATGTTTCTTTCACATTTAAAACTCCCACGGAGGAAATACAGCAATATCACACCAAAGTGCAGTCTAAAATCACCAAATGATTAAATTTTCAACATTATGGTGACCAGAACTCTTTTTAGTTAGTAAGTTTCCTCAAATTTACTCTAACGTCCAAATGTCATTTACTTTGAGAAAATATACCACTCTACCATGTCAATCATTTTCATGATAACTAGTGCATTCAGACATTTTAAAACATTTTTTCAGATCCATTCAAGAAAGTAGTCCACCCAAAATGTTTTATCCTTGCGGCAGCCAGGTTAGTGGTGTATACACCTCCAAACCCTGTGAGATATTGTTGAAAAATGAACATGACTCTAATCCTAGTTTAATCGAGGAGGGCTGTTGTGCCCACTATTTGTTTTTCATCGATGGAAAAAATGGGCAATAGTAGGACTACCGTTGCTGTTTCGTTATTTTTCTATGTCAATATGCAAGGACTATAGATGAAACTCTCAACGCGTCTGTGCGAATTTTGCGAGCAACACAGGTATAGACATAATTTATTTAACAAGAACTGCAACGGACCTCCTTTAAAGGGATTGACTGTGAGGAGTAATGTCTTATTATTTCCTTTTGTGAGAGAACCTTATGGTATGAGATATTGCAATCATGCACATTGATAACCGCTGCAGCGAAATCCCTAACCAACCACTCGCGCATGCGTCAGATTCAGCATTAGCCGAACATGCATGCAAGGAGGGTCACATACCAGTCTGGGACCAATCTAAAAGTTTGGTTCGGGTCCATCACCAAGGTATGAGACTTATCAGAGAATCGCTTGATATCAGAGGTAATGAGATTTCCACAATAGAATGGATGGCAAAGATGTTAGCCACATGGGATAGTCTAGTATTCAGATGAACAGAACAAACTGATTTCGCTCTCGTCCGCAATGTCGCCAATTTCCGAGTTATAATCTGCCGTCGCGGTTTATGAATGATAGGCCTCGTATGAACTTTGATGTTAACATGAAAACAAATGAGGATTGGCATGTAATATCCATAAACCAAGTTTGGTTACAATTGAACTTCAAATTTTCAATTCGGGTCAATTTTACATTTTCAGATTATATTACAACTTGATCTCACATGACCTTTGACCTTGACATGGGACCTTTGACCTCATAAACAAATGAGGAATCCCACGTTGCAACTATGACTCAATTTTGGTTTAAATCCATTGAAGTATGCGGACATTACAGGCAAATGTTAACCCTTTTTCACAACAACGGACTAAATCAACAACAAACTACATCAACAAGAGAACTACAGCAGAGACAACAGTGGACAAAGTGATCCCTTGGGACGAGGCTATTAGCGATCGGACCATGGTCCTTAAAATTGAAATCTGAAAAAGTATGGTCTTACAACTAATAGTGTTAAAGTGGTGCTATATTAAGTTTAGTGCAACAGCACATTGGTCAAAAAAAAAAAAGAAAAATTAAAAATGATTGAATTGAAGATGGGGCAGTATTAGTTGTGGTCATTTCTTCTTTCTTTCTGACATTATAATTAGCAGCAACAAAGATCTTATCTCAATTGCGACTATTTTTAGGCGCAGCACTACTCATAACCTTGCATGCTTTTCAGTTTTGTTTTATTATTGATTTATGTCGGTACCGGTATTTCCATCGGAAGAGTCTGTTACAGCTGAAGCAACCCCAACTCCTTTGAAGAACCATGGATCAAATAAAATTGTGCCTGGTTCCTCTTTCCTAGGCAAAATGTCAACTGTGCTAGCATGGTCAACCATGGTCAACCATGGTCAAAACATGGCTGACCATGGTCAGCGATGATCAGCCATGGTGGCTTGACCATGGTCTACCATGGTCCCCATGGTATACCATGGTCAACCGTGCTTTAGCATGACTGAACATGATCAACCATGGTCATCACCTGACTTGACCATGGTAACTTCAAGTATACCATGGTCAACCATGATTTAGCATGGCTGAGCATTGTCAGCCATGGTCATCACCTTGTGGGCCATGGTTGACCATGGTCACTTCAAGTATACCATGGTCAACCATGCTTTAGCATGGCTGAGCATTGACAGCCATGGTTATCACCTTGTGGGCCATGGTTGACCATGGTCACTTCAAGTATACCATGGTCAACCATGCTTTAGCATGGCCGAGCATTGTCAGCCATGGTTATCACCTTGTGGGCCATGGTTGACCATGGTCACTTCAAGTATACCATGGTCAACCATGTTTATCACCATGGTTGACCATGATCACTTCAGTGCAGTTGTGACTGACCATGGTCACTAACCCAGAAACTCAAGTCTGATCATGGTTGAACAAGGTAGTCCCATGGCTGACCATGGTCACTTCAAGTAGCCCATGTCTGACCATGGTCACTAAATTTAAGGAAACTGATTATTGTTGAGCCATGGTTGACATGACACTTAGTGGCTATATTGGCTGACCATGGTTGACCATGGTCACTTAGTATGCATTGATGTGTATGAACATGGTCATGCATTGGAAAATGTGTGACATGTATGACCATGAGTTGACCAGGGTCACTACAAGTGTCCTATGGCCCAAGGAACTTGTGAGAAAAAAAATATTCAAAATCATGCAGAGCTTTTTTCGAGGTCTTAACTAGGAGATCCAAGGAGTAATGATAATAATTACACTTGCCACCACTATATTCAGCTCTGAAGACTGCTAAGAAAAGTCATTGTTGAATGGTGGCTACAATTAACAGCGTAATAAGGGAATTGGTTAAATAATAATAATAATAATAACAGTTTGGATATAGCGCTTAATGCAGAGGCCGCTAGGCGCTTCACATAGAATGGAGCAATATAAAAAATATATTAATACGACAAATACAAAAAAGATAAAATTCTATGTTTTAAATGCAACAATGCATATACATCATTCTACACAATTTCAAAAAAAACTTTACATTTAAGTAGAAATTCGAACATACATATTGTGAACACAAAAAAACAGATAGAGCGGAAAGACAATCCAGTTGCCTCCATACTAAAAACATATGGGGTAACCCTGAATCGTCAGCGTGATGGGATCTGTGTGTATGTACCCCAAAGCGACATCGGTTAAAAGTCTTGATCTTTTCCTGGATCAGATTGCATCTAACCCTACCTAACTGATGAAAAAAATTATAGCTAGGCAACCGGATGATTGGATGAAGTAGAGAATAAGAAAAAGAAGGAAAACAAAAATCACAGATGGTGATGGACTGCATCAGAAACAGGTACATATCAGCCAAAATGTGTTGTAAATAGGAACTGTCTTCCGACGTGACTTGAAAATAGTGTGACTGAGCTAAGCGGATACTGTAAGGGTAGAGTTTATTCCACAATTGTGCTGCGTAAGCAAAAGATCACCATAGAATTGTGTGATGAGTTGACTGATTTCCTCAGCTGGGAGCAAGAATATGATTTCAAGGTTCTCGGTGGTGATTACCGCGGGATTGAGCCTCAGAGGATATAGGAAGGTGACCTGCTGTGTGGATGAGTTGCTGTAATAAGTGAGAAGTAGAATCTTAAAAACACTGTTCCTCTGTTTAATTGGAAGCCAAAATGCAGTTGTAGAGAGCTGGTTGTGAGTTTGGTCTCGTCGACGGTTTTAAGGACAAGAACGGGCAGCTGCATTTGGAACTCGCTTGTGAACCTTGAAGCCATTTCTCAGTTTTTTGAAGGCCATGGAAAGAAGGAATTGAAGGGACTCCAGACTAGATTGTAACAAAGGCGTGTGCAACCAATCTGAGGTTAGATTTTTCATCAATTGCCCGTACTGTGGAAGCATGCCCAATTTTCACTTATTGAGAGCCAAGCAGCTTGGCATAAGCTCGTTAACATGATGCTATTTTCATGATGAGTCTAAGATGATCACCATGTCGGGGATCCGTGCTTACAGCTGACAGATGTATAACAGAATTGCCAATGATCAGAGTTGGCTGAGATTGCTCTAGCCGATCTTCTAAAATGAGAGCGAAAGTTACAACATCTAGTCCTTCTTGTCATTTAATATCAGCTGTTGGATTTACACCAGGATCTGATGACTGCATGCATGTTTCAATCTTTTTTTTATGGCTGCTTCACAATACCGCGGGTGGAAAGGTCAAGGTAGAGCTGAGGTTTTCACAGAGTAAATAACAAAATTGAAGAAGTGGGCAGTTATATATCCTGAAAGTGGGGCAACTGGGGCACGAACATAGATGGATGAAAGTAATCGGTCCAGTAAACCGGAGCACTGTGGGACTCCACAATATAACCGCCACAGGATCTGCACGAGAGCACCTCGGATGATATAGATTGAGTTCGGCCATCTAGGTAAGATGAGAACCAACTTAGTGCTTTTCCAGTAATCCCATAACGTTCAGTTAGACGGGTTAGGAACTGTTGTGGTATATGTGTTCGAAGCGGCGCGGAAGTCCAGTAACACTAGTTCAGCCTCTTTTTGTTTGTCAAGAGCAGTAAAGATGTCATTTAAAGTTTATGGCATTACATGGTTTTTGGGTTCCCAGCCAAAGTCAATCTGTACATTCTACTCCCACAAGGCACTGATGATTTACACATAGATATGTGCCACACCATTCTTGTTGGTCAACCATGGTCAAGACATGGCTGACCATGGTTAAAAAAAAAAAAAAAAAAAATTGTCAGCCATGGGTTTCATGATTGACCATGATCACTTCAGTGCAATTGTTTTCACCGCGATACAGGATTCCCTGAGATTTTCCGGATTTTTTTCCACCACTGTGAAGCTCTGTGACGTAGGTCGCCATTTTCTTGAGTCTTTACTTAGTATGTTCATACTGTTGAAACTTTTTTTTTTTTAAATTGATACATTATATTTTGCCCCTAGTTATCAAGCAAGATAGGTTAGCTCAATTGGTAAGTCATCAGTCTTGTAATACAAAGGTCCCCGGTTCAATTCCTGCTCAAGGTAAGTTGATTTTCTGTCACTATAGAGGGTGTCTCAGAAAAATTACACCCTAACTATTGGTGACCATAACTTCAAAAGTGAGTATCACATTTGACAAATTTAAAAAGAATCTTAAACCACAATTATTTTTCAATATTTTAATGTAAACAGCACTCGATTCTGTTCAGTAGTTTTTGAAGAAATAAGCGATTATGTAACACATGTCAATGGACACTTCCAACTTTTGTAATAAGTGATTCAGACAGAACAGGCGAGAAATAATCAATACTTCTTTCATTTTCTTTTTCATTTTATTTCTTTAAAACAAAATAAGATGATATTTTGCACCACGTTCAACATAATACTGCACATACATTACAAAAGAAATTTACATCTTTTCTTTTTCAATTAAAAAATTAAATGTCAGTGATAATGTTAAGTACCATGGCTGTCGCCAATCCAAGCAAATTCCTTTTTCATTTAATTTAAATTGCATATCATCAGACAGCTTTCTAGAAAAGTTATGCTTTGAAATTAAAGGTCCATGTCCCGATCGCTATTAGCCTCGTCCCCAGAAGCCCCAGATTTTACCGGAAATGGTCAACATTTTGGTATCAGAAGAAAGCTACTATTTTTCTCATTTACCCTGTGAAATCTTAGAGCCAAAGGATGTTTGGTTTGGAAGTTATGAGCGAAAATGTGGCCCATTTTGGTCGACCAATATTAATTTTACACAGTACTCTATGGAGCTAAAATCACGTTTTTAGCTCTCGTATCAAAACGGATTGAAATATCGGCTTGAAACTTTACAGATGGGATTTGGAGTGAAGGCCAATCTATTAAGAGGAAACTTCATATTCTTAAATTGGACCATCTCCCTTTAATATTGAAAAGAAGTAAAATTTGATATTCAACCAGGTTGTGCATTATAAAAATCTAAGAATGGTTTCAACCACCAAATATTTTCTGTTTGCTAAGAATTGATTCAGATGTGTAGATTTTCCGTTTTGATAAAATGCATTCAAGATTTGTATATCCAGCATGCCAACAAATACAAAGTATTTGTGGCACATTGTTACCTCTGTAACTTTGTTTTGGATTAAGACCAAGACTTCGTCTCATGACTGCAATGTTCTGTAAAGTTCGGGCAGTTCTCCGCCTTCCACAGCGACTCTTGTTCAAATTTTGACTTGTACTCGTTTTCACGGTACTTCTTAACATTGTTCAAGATTGTCTTCTTGCAAGGAGGATTTCTGTGGAATCTTAATCTAAATTCCTGCCTGACCAGAGTAATGTTATGACCAGTTTCGACATATCTGAAAACCACAAACGCCCAAATGTCGACCAACCGTGCCAGTACTTCATATAACACGAGTATAGATTAAACCGCGGGAATTTTGAATTTGCACTCAAATCATGCCTTTATTATTTTAAATGTAGAATCCACCATCTTATTGGAATATAAGATGTTTTTTTATTTGAATAAAAAATATTGTGAATAATCTTATTGTTCAGTTTATCCACCTCTTAAAGTATTGATTAAACTTCTCAATTCATTCTATGCAGTGCCACCCCTAGTTCAACTAACATATTTCACGTTTTCTACAGATCTGTGTTATTGGTGTTGTTTTCTAATAAAGATGATCATTCTTGTTATTTACCATGTTTTGTTTTTCTTGTTGGATTTGTGTTATAATTGTCACGGTAATTGTTTATTACTAAAATAGAACAAACAAAATGGCATTGAACTCATAAAATATTAAACAAGGCCGGTTCTTTGGGGAATGAAAAGAAGACAGCTTGAACAGATAATACAAGTAATCAGCGGTAGTTAACATCAAATCTGCATTATTGTGAGCAAACTTGGAAGGAAGTGTCCATTAACATGTGTTACATAATCGCTTATTTCTTCAAAACTACTGAACCGAATCGAGTGATGTTTACATTAAAATGTTAAAAAGTAATTGTGGTTTAAGATTCTTTTTAAATTTCTCAAATGTGATACTTACTTTTGAAGTTATAAGGTCGTCTATAGGTAGGGTGTAATTCTTTCTGAGACACCCTGTATAATAATGTACCTAAACATAAGATTGGAACTATACTGGTGTATACAATGTGTAAAACCATAGGGATAATAAATTATGTATTTTTTTTGCATGTTTTTGAAAAAAATGACACCATTGTCATCCATGGTTGATGATGGACAATCTGACCATAGTCAAACATGGACAATGGTTAAACATGATCATATTGACCATGGTTGACCATGGTTGGCCATGGTTAACCATGTTTTTGAAAAATGGCATGCCACAGTCAACCATGGTCAAAACCCAAAGTGACCATGGTCAACCATGGTCAAAACTCAGCATGTTTGACCATGGTTAACCATTGTTAAACATGGCCATATTAACCATGGTTGACCATGTTTTTGAAAAATGGCACCATTGCCGACCATGGTCAACCATGCAGAGTTTTGACCATGGTTGACCATGGTCACTTTGGAATGTTTTTGACCATGGTTGGCCGTGGCGTGCCATTTTTCAAAAACATGGCTAACCATGGTTGACCATGGTCAAAACCCATGGTTGAACCATGGTTAACCATGGTTAAACCATGCTTTTTTCGCCTAGGTTGTGCCAAAACTTGTTGATCACCGAGGCTATTCATACACAAAGAGGAGTAGTATTCACCAACCACTCATTGGCGGTGTACCAAACGTAGCCCATCCACCAGCTGTAAGGCAAGGGTATGCCAGAACGGTGGCACACTCATATCAAAAGAACATGAACATAATCATCCTCCTGTTGTTCATGATATTTTTAAGGAGATACGAGCAAATGCCAAATATGAGGCAGAACAAATGCCATTTGATTCTACTGCAGAAATTGCTGAGAGAATAATGATGCATCTGAGACCTAATGCAAGAAAGAACTTTCACAAACCTTTTTTTCTCAAGACAATTTATGAATAGAATAGAATTTTAATTTGGTCGACAAAACAATACCCGTTTTTAGTTTGCACATCAAAACAGATTAAAATATCAGCCTGACAATTTACAGAGGGTTGGAGTTATGGTGATCTAATCAAGATTAAAACTTTACATAATTAAATCGGGTCATTCAGCTTTATGCTTTTTTTATTTCAAAGTTTCGGCCCTAATATAAGTCTCTTAGACTTTCTCTGGAATTTGAGAGAATGTACATTAAAGCAGTGATTTGTGCAAATTGATACTTTTACACATAAGATTGTCCAAAAATACACAAAAACTTGAATAAAATCAGATGTACACATTTCCTTTATCAGGATAGGGTACAGTAAGAGACTATAGCATGTATGCTTACAGGCACATTATTTAAATGCATACCTTAGGGTAGCACAATTATATCAAAATACTTGTTTATAGGCTGCCATTTTAACAGACACAAATTACTTGTTTAGTCGTAAAATTGAAGGTGCAACAAAGATTTTAAGGCATCCATTTCACACTCAATAAAATCCTTACGTTGTACTGGCTACAGAATTTCTGAAAAGTGAAAACAAAGAGGATTTGATTTTTCTTATATATCAATATGAACCAGGCAGAAATTATCCATTATTGCTTTAATCGGAAATTAGAAAATTTCAAATATTTGTAACCGAAGAAATATATTTAAGCTTAATCCTTGGCATATGGAAGCATTACATCAGTGCAAAAAAATTGGGAAATTTCCAATTTTGTATGGACACCTGGTATGTAATCTCTGTCACTTTAAAGTCCCAGGAATTATAATGATAAACCTACTCCAAATCTTTGTGGGACCATTCCTTGCAATAAACATGGCCAGAAAAAAGAATACACTCCAGTGACAGCACTTTGTGAACTATTGATTATCAGTGTCATTAATAGATTTACACCAGTCATCTGGAATGTTCTATTACTCTCTGCTAAATCAATGGTACCCACAATTGATATCATCACCAACCCAAATACTGATGTTTCTGGTCCCTCTTTGTAGACCTTGACAAAACCACACATCGATTCTCTTAGCCATTTCCAGGGACCTTTAAACCAAGAACTTGATTTAGGCAGGGGGGGGGGACACGATCTGCTCGATTTGGCATTGGGGGATTTCCAATGGTAATTTGGGGGACTGCTACGTGCCATTTACTATGCATCCTCGGTCCCAGTGACATTAAAAAATCATTGTTAAACCTTTGTTCAAAAGATTTATAATATTCATGATAAATTAGAACAAATTTGACTTCCATAAATCCGTCGGGGTTCGTGGATTAACCCCGCTGCAAAATATTGTAATTTTCCAATAACGGTCCATTTAGATTTAATATCGTGACCAGGCCCTAGTCGTTATTCAACTCATGTGTAACTGTTCGATCTGCAATAAGAGGCCCTCCTACCGTTAAAGTCTTGAAACAGACCTTAGCACCCGGAAGTTGGAGGCCTTTATGAATTTACTGTTGCCTGTTAGTTTGGCATTTCCGACCCCTGGTTTAGGGTACTTAGGTGTATTTGTTTGCCAGTGCAAATATGTACTTAGGGTATGTTTTTGGGAGCCCATACATGAGCATGATATCCACCTTGGAATACAAGTGGTCCAACAGCTGCAAGGTAAAGCATAACAGCCAAAAAAACCCTTTTTGTTTTGAAGAGCGCCCCCATTTTCAAAATTAAAACTAACAAGCCTGCGACGAAATGCTTAGAGAGACATGAGGAGATTTCCAGGAGCGCCCCCAATTTTTTTTCTCAAACCCCGGTTTTACATCATTCATGTTTGATCGATGTAGAACGATTACAATACCAGGCAAGTTCAAAAGAGGTTTTGCGGTTTTTTCTTTGCACCTTATTTGTTCCAATAAACCTTCGAAACGTTCTCTGTAAGGTGGTCTACAACCGATCGAGTGAAATTGTTGAGAGAAATTCATTACCTAAAAAATCTCCTCCTTTCACTTTAAAAATGTGTATTTTTCATAATAGGAGTTCATTTTGTAATTCGAATTGGGAGCCCAGATTTGTGTACTTAAAGCACTATTCAGCACATTTTTTTGAAGAGCGCCCCCAATTTTTCAAAAATTTGGAGATTTTTTTAAACACGATTGGCATGGTCCACTGGGCTAGTTAACTATACCTGTGAATGGTTTTAACTCGAAAATGTAGATGTGTCAAAACGAAGGAAGTTTTTTTTGTACAGAATAATTATTTATCGGGGGATCCCGATAATAATACAACGTACGGCCTGCTGGAAACAATCCTCCAATGTGAAATAGCCGGGAATATCGCCATGTACGTTTCAGGCAGCCAGGTTAGAGGTTATTTTCTCGAGGTGGCACTATTATCATCAGGGAAGGACATAGACGGAGCACTTCCAGCTTCTGCCGTTAAGTTCCATCTGGTCCCCATTCTAATTACAAATCGCTTATTTTGTGATAAATACCATTTTTTAGCATTCTCCGTTCGCAGGTATAGTTCCCTATACAATTACCAACGATACTGTGTGCAAACTACCAAATTTTTTAAAATTGGGGCGCTCTTCAAAAATGTCTAATATTGCTTTATGGCAGAGCTGGAATGCTAAGTTTATCTCCGTCCATTATTACATAGGCCACCTCAATCCAAATGACCTCTCTTGACTTACCTGAACCAAAATACCACTATTGATGAGCGTATACACATACTGGCTCTATGTCCTGGCCCTGTTTCATATTGGAAGCCCTTTCCAGCAGCCGTTGATATATCGGAGGATCTCCGATATGTAATTATCTAATACAAATTCTTCCTTGCGACACAGACTTTTGAGCTTAACCATTCACCGGTATATTTTACTAACCATTACCAAGGCCAGGGCCGTATGCAGATTTTTTTACGGGGGGTGCGGTCCTTCGAAAATGGGGGGACCTAACCCCCTCCCCCTAAAAGTCCCTTTTTGAAGTTTGAACATCTCATCACAAAATGTGGACTTTTTCGCCATATTTTCTCTAATTTTTTTTTGACCTTTTATCAAAAAAAATCTGCATAAAGTAGACCTTTTCCCTTTTTGTGGAATCGCTCAACCCCCCCCCCACGGGCCTGACCAATTCACCGGTAAAAATCTCAAACTTTTCGAAAAAATGGGGGCGCTCCTTCAAAAAGCGTGCTATTCTTACTTTAATTGCCAGGGGAATTGGATACATTTGCACCGACAAGTTGTGGTTTCAATAGCTTGTTTGCTTGCCATAATCCTGAGTATGCACAAGATTTACAACCGAGTTCGGAAAACGACCCTGGATTGGCTAATTGCTAATTAATATCTAATTAGTAGAGTCCAAGTCTGAACTCTTATTATGAAGATTCAACGTCATATTAACCCTACCAATTTTCCCAAAAAATGTCAAAAATATAGAACATTATGTGATGCAGCCCAATGATTATGCAAATTAGTTAACATATTAAAAATTGTTTATTATTTGTTTGTTCTTCTTTAAAAACATCACACCCCATTGAAGTTGGGTCTCAAATGACTGTTGTTGCGTTTCTTGAATATGTTTTTGTTACGTGTGGACAAAGACAGGCTTTGGTTTTGCCACACATTATCGTCCGATTTTTTTATTCCTGTCAGTAAACCATCTTGGCGATGGTACCCTTAGTGTGGTAGGGGATGTGCTGCGACCAAAAACTAAAAGCCCTTTAAAAGCTGAAATGCTAAACTTGGTTCAACAGAGGTAAGATGCCTTAACCCATTGTCCATGATCTTTTTTGTATCGAATTTATAAGGCTTCATACAAGATTCCATGAACAATGTCGTAAGTTGAGACACGCTATCGATTTCCTTGTTTGGTGTCAATCCCAAGAACGGATAAGTGTCATGAACATCGTGGCTGGGTGAAGAGGATGATTAGGCCACGTAGATATTTATTTTGTTTATGACTGTACTCAACACTCTAAATAACTTATATAGATAAATGTTTGGACCCTTGGATACTTTCCTGGAACAAGACGAATAAGTGTAACCATATCAGATTTTTAATATTCCCTTATGAGTAAAATACTTTGGTTTATAATAATTACTTATTCATATCATGCCTTTCAGAGTTTCGTTCAGTTTTATTGTTTGGAATGTATCAGGGCATATGCCTTTTAACATTTGCTTCGTGAGAAAAGGGACATTTTTTAATTAGGCCTTTTTCGATCCGGTATCGTGACATCGATTTCTATTGTATTGATTGGGTAAAGATACAACCTCTCAGAACAAATGGAATCATCGACACGCCCCGAAAACTTTTAATGAACTGACAGGAATAAAAATCCGACTATATGTAACGTGTTTTGATTTATTATGTTAAGTTTTCTAATGCTTCTTTGAAGCTTCATGTTAAACATTTTTTATATTGGACATGTTTGATTGTCTATTCATTGTTTTTATTTTTTCACAAGGATATGGCCTTTGTTTTCTTGGATTTGGCTTTGTTTCACAGCCTGATATGGGGCCATTTAGAGTTACTTTTTCTTTTTTGACCATTGTACACCTTAAAGACACTATCAGTGATCCACCGAAAGGGTCAAATATTTGAAATTTTACAGGAATAGCCGAAAAGCGAAGGGTAAGTCTGTAAATTCTCATTAAGAGAAATAAAATAATTTGGTTCATAATCATAGTATGGCAGATTGCCTATAGGACCAAAATCAGCCTATAAGTAATAACGACAAAAGTTACTCATCAGATTTCTTCATTCTCTTGTCAGCTTGTATAAGGCGTAACTTCTGATGTGTGTATCAAAGAAGAAAGAAGTAAACAGTTATGGAAACTTAATATTTGAAACTCTGCAGTGAAAACTCAAAATATAAATTTCCCACCATGTGGCGGGTTTTCCCAGATTGCATCACATATAATGAATAATATATTCACTTGCAACATCATTATTTTGTTTGAATAAAAATATAATCTCTTGACCCTTTATATGGAATAGCTCAATTTATATGCCTGGCCTGCCTAGCCAGAGTTTTCCAAGGTATCAGACAAAAGTCTAGCCTTCTATTTGAGCCATGCATGACCTGTTCCTCCCAATGTCTGTCTTCCCAATTCTTTGGCCTCCAATCCATATTATATAACACCTAAATAGATCTTTGTCATTTGATTGGAGGATTCTCAGTCACATGTCATTAAATAAATGCTATATTGCATGCTTACGTCACATACTGTGCATTATTGTTCCATTTGGCGTGCAGTTTTGTTCCATACATTTCGTTCTATTGCACGACTCGTGTGTCTTCACAAAATGTGGGTCATAATGCACGCACCTATACGGAACTTTGCCACGACTATGATGCTATAATATGATCAGCGTTGATTGCGGTGCAGCAGCCGAGTCCTCGGAACTTGCGGTCTTTGTATGAATGAACAATCGAAGTACGATCTTGTTGTTTCTGCCGGCAAAGTTATGTTTTCAGCTGGATCTACGTGGAATTCCCGGCCATGGAGGTTTCTTCAGACCAAGTTTAATGCAGTGACTATAGTAGAAGGTAAATTAAAGTCAACACTTAGGTCTAGCCCTACAGAGCTAGGAACTGGGTCCGTAGCAACTTGCTAGTATGCTATTTGACAGCGCCACAGCCTAGGCTAGGCTTTATAGCCTTACTTAGCGTAGTAGTCAAGCTAGTCTGAGCTTTTAATAGAATGATAAGGATCTACTTAGTTGTTATATAACGCCTCGTTGAATGGAACATTTCATCTTTTAACTCATGAAAATATTCTTACCATTGCACTCATAAACATTCATTATTTGTATACTAAGTCATATCCAAGAAAATATGACATTTTGATATAGACTTTATTTCAGTTCGCAAATAAATAAGCAGCCACACTAAACATGGATCAAAATGTGTGCTACTGGTTTCAAAACGGACTCGGAGATATTTTTGGTGTATTCGTTAAAAATCATCAAAAAGAACAAAAGCTAGTCACATATAATGCTCAATTCCAAAATTTGAGATGTAAGAATAATTATGTAACAATACCATAGGATAATGACCTCAGGTCAGGTCAGGTATCCTTTGAGGGCCTGCTACTGGTATCCTGGTAACCAGTACTACCTGTCCCAGGGCCGGGTTGTCGGCGGCTAAACCGTCACCCCCATCGAGTTTCTAACGAAATCCGATGATGAGGGTAGCTGGTTACCCTGGTAGAACAAAAAAGAAGATCTACCTACAAGGGCGTCGGCACTGGAGAGCTATAATGGCGGCCATCCAGCACATTGACGTCAGGAAGGGCATCCATCCGGTCATTTATCTTTTTGCTCCAATAAATTCTCACACAGCAGTGTTGCTGTGAATGTGAGATGAATCCGGCCACCCCCGTTAGCGGGGACAAAACCGGATTTAAAACTTTGGTTTTACTTACTTACATACTAATGTGTATAACAAAACTTCTGGATCCAGAATTTTACTACAAAGTTTTTATTTCTATACGAATTAAGGACATCGATTTGAGCTTAGCTATTTCACACAGTGATTAGTATGTGGGCAATTACGATTTGTTAGAAAATTGAGGGCACCAACCTGAACGGGAAATCTCTGAATCAGCCTTTAATAACTTTGTCAGAAATGTCAATCTTGACTTTCTTGCATCATGAAATGTTATATTTTGTATGGGATCAAACCAGCTCCACAAATTATATATATATTTTTTTGGGGGAGGGAGGGAGCAAAGAAGTGGATTCAATTTTTTTGCTATGTTGGAACAAATTCGCAGACTATGATCAATCAAGTCATTTCTATAATTCCTTTGTTCTTTTCACTACTGCGTACTGAGGGTTTTTTCTCCTACATTCCTCTTCATGGCAACAATATGACCACATTCATTTGGCAATGATTATGAGGAGGTTATCCAATTAATACAGGTCATTGGGATAATTCCTCAGCTCTCTTCACAGCAACCTCAAAAGCCTCAATCAATGAGGCTCGCACTCCGCCCTTCTCCATGGCGTGAACTCCTCGTATAGTTGTTCCATTAGGGGAGCACACAGAGTCCTTGATTTGTCCTGGATGCAGGCCTGTTTCTAGTTGAAGTTTTCCAGTTCCCTGATGAAAAACAAAACAATTCACTACTATAGTCTGATTTTTTATTCCTGTCAGTAAACGCATATTGTCGATGGTACGAATTTATTTGGAGGGGGATGTGTTGAGATCAAAAACTAAAAAGCTGTATATATTAACAGTGAAATGCTCAACTTTGTTCAACAGAAAAAAATGCTTGAACCCATTTTACATGAACGTTTTTGTATCGAATGTGTAAAGGCTTCATAAAAGATCAATTGAATAGATTGTCGTAAGGTCTCGAGACACACTATCGATTCCTTTGTTCGGAGTCAATCAAAGAATGGATAAAGTGTCATGAACATCAAGGCTGGGTGAAGAGTATGATTAGGCCACGAAAAATATTGTAGTTTGTTATGAGTGACCAAAACTCTTAAGTACTTAATGATTGGACCAAGCTGTCAAATATTCTGAAACAAGACAAATAAATATAAACGTTAGATCAGATCAGAAACATCAGATTTTCTAATATATTCCTTAGTGACGTAAAAGAACTTTGGTGAGCAATAATTATCTACTTATTCGTATCATTTTCTTATGTTGAATGCTTCAGAGTTTGTTCAAGTCTGGTGTTTGGAATTTTTTTGCAATGCAGTTGCCTTGTAATATTTCTTCGTGACAAAAGGGACGTTTTTTAAATTATGGCTTAATCTGATCCGGTATCGTGACCTCGAAGTTTCTATGTATTGAATTTGGGTAAAGCATACAACCTCTCAGAAGGGAATAGAATCATCGACACCCCAAAAAAACTTTTAATGAACTGACAGGAATAAAAAATCCTAATATACAGTTATCCATGTCATGGTAACAGTACCAAGATCAGAAACAACAGCACTTTTAATATAATAGATTGCAATTAATGTATGGAGAGGGTTCCTAGACTCCCACAATCCTCTGCCTGTCACTTCCCTGAGGAATCATATACATCTGAAAGGAATCAGCGGCATTATTAACCCCCTGAGGTCTACCACCATTTTCTTACAGCATCTCTGATTGGCTATTACATGAGATGCCATAATAAGAGACTCTGAGTAACTAAACAAAATAAGACCTTCCATATATTTGTACAAAACTTTGAGCTTTTCTTAAACAATTTCTGATTGGCTTCATAGTATCATTTTAACCCAATTTATACCAATAAAATTGGAACATTGCCGGTTAGACCTCCAGGAGGATATTCAAATATTTTTTTTTGGGGGGGGGGGGTAAAATATGGACAGTGTCCCAAATAGGTCCTCCCTTATGTGGACAAAGAATAAGAAAGAGTGCAATAATATGACCCGAAAGTAATCCAGGTAATTTTTATATTAATTTTAACGACATGTGTAAACATACGTAGAACAATTACTGTCCAAAATGAGGTACAGCAGCGCAAGAGATTAACCAAAACCAACATCAGATATGCAGGGCATTATTAAAATAGGTCTGGCAGGAACACAAGAAATTAGTTTTCAAAGGTGCATTTCATGATTCAAGCATTTTCGAGCACCTGAATGATTTCCTCAACCAAATGTTATTTTAAAAATTTCAGTTGATTCTCACAGAGTATTTTGATGAGAGTGTGACAGTGTATGACAGTGTGCCATAGGTCAGTGTTGTAATTTCGGTCCATTTACAGACAAAATATACAAAATTACGAATTTCATCCAGAGTAGATTGAATCTGCATAATAGGCAAACATACTATATACTGGTTATGAAGATGAACCTTGCAACAACAGAAGATCACCTTACTCTTTCTGAAAACCACTATACAAATAATCACTTCATAAAACCAAAAGGCAATTATAATGCCATGTTTCTGTGAGTACACAACATTACAAGCTATGATGACTTTGAAAAAGTCACAACATATTTTAGGTATAAGTTCGAGAAATGACACTGTGGATCATAGAATATGCGATTGGTTTGAGTGTTGCGCAAGAAGAGCATGCATGGTAGCAGCACCCATTTCCATAGCACTTGTGCATGCTACTTGCATGTATAAGATATATCAGTCATTTCAGCATAAGTGTACCTATAGTGATAGCAAACTTGTGAAATCTCTTACCATCATGATTTGTGCAGCAAACTTCGTTGCCAGATGCCTTTGCATTCCCATCTTCACAGCACCATCGGACATGCTTTCCAATACGACTGCCATCTACAAGACAACGAATACTCCATGTTAAAAGCAGCAATTCCTCCTGGTAAAAACATGCACCTAATGGAAATGGCTCAGGGTATCTTTTAGTCAGCAAATGCATGCAAGATGTACATGTATGTACTTTTTGAGCAAATTTATAGATTTCAAAGGGAAACAAACATGTCTTCAGGGGCCGATTTAGGGTTGCACTCCCCTATTTGTCGGCAAACAAATAGTGGCCCCCTTTAGTCAGTGAATGCATGCAAGGTGTACATGTGCTTTGAGAGCAATTTATAGATTTCAAAGGGAAACAATAAACTTTATGTCTACCAGGGCGGATTTAGGGGGTGTATACGTGCGCCCCTATTTGTCGGCAAAGGTCATGATTTGTATGTTATAGCATCCTCTATATGCCCATCTCCAGAGAAAGACATGGATATTTGCCCGCAATGAAATTTAATTAAATTTACACATAGTGAACTAAATATTCCCTTCAACAAGGAACACACATATAATTACTCACGTAGGCAATTGCTGATCCATATGCACCCGATATATTACAAAGAGCATCAGTACCTTCCTCTACTAAACCAATTGGTGAAAACAAGCTCTGGCAAATTGGACATCACCTTCAGTTGCTTTTGTGCCACGTACAATCATAGTAAGTCCGGCTTGTACTGCACTCGCAACATTGGGCATAGCCCTTAAGACATGTGTCCCACTTGATAGACCCTGCAATGACAAAATGAAAAACAAATTTCATATAGATGCAGGTTATAAAGTGCTTCTTCGTTACAAAGACGAACAAAATACCATTTTGCCTGTAATAAGCAATCTAATAAATGCCCCCCTCAATTTTTTTCAACCAAATATTCTACAAATATCAACAAAAATCATCAAATACATCAGGTATACACTGATAATTAACAACCACATTTTTTGTAAAATTGGTGGCAGGTTTCCCGGCCTGAAACTGGCAAATATGTGCACAACTCACCCAGTATGCAGCCAAATTAAAGGGGCATTTGGTGATCCACAACCTTGTCCCCTGACCTACTTAAAAAAAATCTTGAGATTTTTGTATCATCTGAACCGTTAGCCTTAGTAATCCATGTGTGCCCAATCTTACGTGCAAATTCGGTTGACTCTGTGAGAAATTCGCAATTTTGTATTTTCTACAGTACAGTTGCCTATGGGACCGTGGGAAACAAGTAATTGCTCATAACACAAAACCGCACGATCGGGATCAGCTCAAATTTTGAGAATAAGCTTTTCTCAAGGATATCTAGTGATCAGTGAATAAAACAGAAGGTGCTGAAATCACGAAATGCACCTTTAAAATGAAGATAATTTGACAAGTGGATATTTTGGTAGAAAATTACATCTCTCAATGGAAAAGGTGTGTAAAATAGACCATTTTATAGCGGGCAAATATAGTATTTTTGTACAGCTGTGGACGCAGCAATTGTTGATGTTGATGAGCTTGTTCAGACATTGATCCTTTTTGTGCGGGAGCACCGGGCTGGGTATACTCCAGACAGTGCTGGCTACGGTTTGCAATACAACTGATCAAATGATGTGGGATTTTGGGCAAGCTCCTGCAGAGCTCTATGAGGAAAAATCCCTAAATCGGCAATATTTTGCCCAATTTGCCTGATCGATTCCTCTAAACCAGGGCTATGATGTTGCAAACTGAGGCAATATATATGCCTTATTTTTTTTTTACTATTTTATGAATCAATCCTGTTCATGAATCACTATTATTGCAGCACCATACATACTGTAACATTCTTGCCACCGCTTTAAATTACCATACCGGTATTTGCACATGCCATTTTGCTCCCGCCAGGTGAAGATTTGGGGGGAACCTGGCATGCACACTCCCCTAATTCTTGAAGGCATAGTGCACCAGCCTGACTTTTTTTTGGGCGAGCAGCACCACTCACTTCTGATTGCTACACTAAAATGCAGCACACTGTAGCACTAGTACTGTATGTTGGATGTATGTAACTTGCTTGAAAATTTCCAGTGTCCCAAGGATGATGTTGCATGTTTAGGCAATATGCCTTTTCCCCCCTCCCCCACCACCATCCACTCTTCACAATCTAGAACAGGAAAATTTTACAAATTGTGTTGGCAAATGAATAGTGACTGCATCATGTGCATGGTACCCCAATGAGAATTCCTGGATCCACCCAGGCCTGTGCACTACATGCTTGCTGCAAGCTTGGCGGATATGCTTGCAAAATATGTTTACCATTTTCATAAGTGTATGTAAAAATATCAATTTTGAAAAATCCAGAGGGTACACTAGCTATTTTTCAAATGTGTTTGTGTTTGTGTTCCTTTTGCATATGCGTGTTCCGATCGTCTTTGGGACCCCCCTGATTACCCGGAAGTAGTTTCGATTTTGATATCAGATGAAAGGCCGCATTTTTCTCATTGTCGTCTTGAAATTTGAGCCCTCAAATCCATTTCATTCCCATATTAAAGGTCCATGGCCCGATCGCTAATAGCCTCGTCCCCAGAAGCCCATATGTGATGCGATCTGGGAAAACCCGCCACATGGTGAAAAATTTATATTTTGAGTTTTGACTATCATTGCAAAGTTTGAAATATAAGTTTCCATAACTTTTTACTTCTTTCTTCTATGATACACATATCAAAAGTTATGCCTTATACAATCTGACAAAAAATAAAGTACAACATAACAGATTTTAAGGTATTTTCTTTATTTTTCAAAACTGTCCTGTGCGACATGTGACGGGTTTTCCCAGATCACACCACATATTTTACGGAAGTGGTCTAAATTTTGGTATCAGAAGAAAGCTACTATTTTTCTCATTTACCCTGTGAAATCTTAGGGCTAAATGATGTTTGGTTTAGGAGTTATGAGTGAAAGTGTACTCCATTTTGGTCGACCAATATTAGCTTTACACAGTGCTCTATGGGGCTCACAAAATCACGTTTCCAGCTGTCACATCAAAACGGATTGAAGAAACTTTACAGGTGGGGTTTTTGGTTGAAGGCCATTCTATCAAGATGAAAACTTTATATACTTAAATCGGACCATCCCCCTTTAAGATATAAACAAGATACCACCGACGGTTATAACCATGCATCAATATTAGCACAGTAGTGAATAGGGCTTTGCAATAAGGCCAAGAAAAATAAATTGTTTGATTGCCCTATCACCTCCAAACCAAAATTGGTCGGTAGGGATTCCTTTATTTTTTTTTTTTTAATTTTTTTTTAAGGAACAAGAATATATGATATGCAAAGCCTGGTTCTTGTACATGTATAGGCCTATTTTGTCTCTACTGTAGCTTAAATAGTGAATGGCACTTATTGTTTCATTCTCTGCAACATTGTGCCATGGGCCAATACGTACAGGTTTCACTTATGGACACTGCAAAATCAACAAACAGTCCTTTAAATGTCTGCGAAATGTCATAGAATATAAGTTCCCTTGACACCAGTATACGAAACAGCGTACACGCCGCCATGTTGTTGTTTTGAAACTCTACCGACCAGGTCATACACGAAAGTGACGAATATTTCAGTGAAATGAAGTAAACCCCAAATACCAAACCTTTCTTCATATTCTCTATTTGTAACATAAACAAGATTCTATTTATTATTTTTGCAAATCAAATTTGATTTTAACTTATTTTCAATGTAATATGTTATTTTGTTAATTTTTAGAAACCCGGGTTGTTTTTTTACTGAAATGTGCACGAACCATCCATTAAAACCATATTTGGCTATTTATAGAGCAATCGGGTGGTCGCCCAGTTGAGTGACTACGCCGAATTCGGCGATATTCCCCATAAAAATCATTCACACCATCTTGGTTAAACTTCAGATTATAGTACATATTATATCACCTTTTAATCCGTCAGTAATGATTTTGTAAAAATCCAAGTTCAAAATTGCATAAATCGCACTCAAAAGCTGCTGGATTACTTTCCAATACTATTTTGGATGTGCCTCGCCATATTTGCTATTACTGCGCGTGCGCACAGCATTTTGGCCTTACTGCGCATGTGCAAAAGCTACCGCTTCACATTTTAGATTAATACGCACCGCGATGACAAATTCTTCTGTAAGTTTTTATGGAAAAGTTACTGTTTTTAAAACCCTTGTATCCTAAAGATGAGTCTATAATTGGACACTAATTGTATGCAAATCTACTCATCACTCATTTCTGGACTATATTTCAAGATGGCAAATGGGGAATTTCCCTGAAGCTGATGGATGATTTTCTGGCGATGGTGTGTATCTCAAAAGGTGATTTTCTTTTCTAAAAAATCTTTTAACTGATCCTGTAACAGAAAAAGTCCCTGATAGATTTTGTTTTACCTGCTGAGATTTTAAAGTAAATTGGCAAAATAATTTTTGTGATGAATCATATTTGCCTTTGATGTGATCTCACTGAATTTATCTGAAAATACAAACACTACCCTCTCGCCGTATTTGGCGACATCGCCACTGAAATGAGACGATATCGCTCGATTGAGTGTTTGTACCCGACTGGACTGTCAGACGCAAACTCTATAATTTGGGCTGCAAATGGGCAATATGCTAAAACCCGGAGAGGGGTATATATCAGGTTTTCATCGTTATTAAAACAACATTTTAGAAAAAATAAGTGATTTACGTCCATAAAACTTCTCAAAATTGAGATTTTTCACTCTCAAAAAAAAAAAAAAAAAAACGCGACCCGGATTTTTCGATATTTTGGGTCGGTCGGGAAAGGGCAATCAAACATTTTTTTTCTTGGCCTAAGCATTATTGCTTCTACCATCAAAACCGCAAGTTTGTTTCCCACGGTACTTGATGGGACATATGTGCATGTACCAGTCTCTCATATCAAGTAGAGAAGCAATGCTCTAACAACATCAGAATTAAAATAAGACCTCAATAGCATAAATTCGTGTATGCCTGATGAATGCCCAATGAAAAAAATTACTAGGACAGGAGTATATGTAGGCCTACAAAACATGTTGTGGCGGACAGATATTACATAAAACAAAATCATACTTACAGCCTCCAAACTTGGCACTGGTGTACCGGCAGTGAGAGAGATAACAAGTTTATTTTCAGTGACTTCTGACTTTATTTCAGCTGACACCTGAGGAATGTGGTACGGCTTGCAAGCTAACACGACGCACATCCATCGCATGACTTCACTACTTCACAGTTGTTATGTGTTACTTGAATGCCTTTCTCCTGAAAAAGAGAGGGAAAATATGGCTGATATACATGCATGTACATTCATTAAGATCAGTTTTAATTTTAAAAACATCAATACACGTCAAACATACATGCAGCGCATTGGAGCAACACTCCAGGGTAATTGACCCCTGGAATTGACCTGGATGATTGACAAGGTTATTTCATGTGTCACCAAGTTAAAACTACTGAAAAAAGTTATCAGCACCGCATAGTTTGAAAGTATGTGTCCTAGTCTGTACCAGGCCAAAAAAGAAAAGTTTCAGAACTCTAAATTGAAGGTAAAAGGAGATTTTTTTAGGATACAAATTTCTCTCAAATTGCACAGGATCGATTGTAGACCATCTACCAAGAACGTCTCGAAGGTTTATTGGACAAACAAGTAAAAAGAAAACAGCAAACCTTGTTTTTAACTTGCTTGACTATCGCAATTGTCCCCATAGAATACCGTGCTTTGACTTTCTGTCGTGCACGACAGAAAGTACTAAATCATCATTTATTACATAAAGACAGCATATTCAGCTTATTCACTTCAGGTGTGATCTAATACATTGGAAAGCATTCCAAATATGCAAAAAACGCACTCAAAAGCTTGCTGGATTAACTTTCCCAATCTATTTTGATGTGCCTCGCCATATTTGCTATTACTGCGCGTGCGCACAGCATTTGTGGCCGTACAGGAGGTAAGCATTATTGAGCGCATTTTGGCAAAACTACCGCTTCACATTTTAGATTAATACGCACCGCGATGTCAACTTCTTCTGTGTTTTTATGAAAAGTTCTGTTTTTAAAACCCTTGTATCCCTAAAGATGAGTCTATAATTGGACACTAATTGTATGCAAATCCTACATTTCTCTGGACTTCTTTCAAGATGGCAATGGGGAATTTCCCTAGCTGATGGAGATTTCTGGCGATGGTGTGTATCTCAAAAGGTGATTTTCTTTTCTAAAAAATCTTTTAACTGAATCATGTCACAGAAAAAGTCCCCGATCGAATTTTTTTTAAATTGTGAGATTTTTAAGTAGAATTGGCAAAATAATTTTTGTGATATCATATTTGCCTTTGATGTGATCTCACTGAATTTATCTGAAATAGCAAACCCTCGCCGTATTGGCGAGCATCGCCACTGAAATGATACGATATCGCTTGATTGATGTTTTTTTTTGTACCCCGACTGGACTGTCACGACGCAAACTCATATAATTTGGGCTGCAAATGGGCAATATGCTAACACACCCCGGAGAGGGTATAATCAGGTTTTCATCGTTCTTAAACACATTTAGAAAAAAATTAACCGGATTTACGTCCATATAAAACTTCTCAAAATTGAGATTTTTCACTCTCAAAAAAAAAAAAACGCGACCCCGGATTTTTCGATATTTTGGGTCGGTCGGGGAAGGGCAATCAAACATTTTTTTTCTTGGCCTAAGCATTATTGCTTCTACCATCAAAACCGCAAGTTTGTTTTCCCCACTGTCTTGATGGGACATAATGTGGCATGTACCATTCTCTCATATCAGGAGAGAATGCTATAGACATAAATCAGAATTAAGCACCTTTAAAATAGCCCATAAATTTGTGTATGCCTGATGAATGCCCAATGAAAAAAATTCCTAGGACGGACTATATGGAGGTCTAACAAACATGGTTGTGGGGGCGGACAGTCTTAACATAAAACAAAATCATATACTTACACAGCCGCAAACTTGGCACTGGTGGTACCTGCAGTGAAGAGATCCAAGTTTATTTTCAGGACTTCTGACTTTAGTCACTGACAACCTGAGAATGTGTCACGGCTTGCACGCTAACACGACAACAAAAAAAATCCCCCCCCGCATGACTTCACTACTTCACAGTTGTTATGTGTTACTTGAATGCCTTTCTCTGCAAAAGAGAGGGAAATATGGCGATATCATGCAGGTAAACTTCATTAAATCAGTTTAATTTTAAAAACATCAAAACACGGCAAACATACATGCAGCGCATTGAGCAACACTCCAGGGTAAATTGACCCCTGGAATTGACCTTGATGATTGACAGGTTATTTCATTGTCACCAAGTTCAAACTACTGAAAAAATTTATCAGCCACCGCATAGTTTGAAGTAATGTGTCCTAGTCTTTACCAGCCAAAAAAGAAAAGTTTCCGAACTCTAAATTGGGGAAAGGTAAAAGGAGATTTTTTTAGGATACCAAGTCTCTCAAATTGCACCGGATCGATTGTAGACCATCTAACAAGAACGTTTCGAAGGTTTATTGGAACAAACAAGGTAAAAAGAAACCGCAAACCTTGTTTTTAACTTGCTTGCAACTAAGCCGCAATGTCCCCACTAGAATACCGTCTTTGACTTTCTGTCGTGCAGACAGAAAGTACTAAATCATCATTTATTACATAAAGACAGCATATTCAGCTTATTCACTTCAGGTGTGATCTAATACATTGGAAAGCATTCCAAATTGCAAAACAACCTGGCTTCGAACAAATGGGGGGCGCTTCTTTCTGGAAATCTCCTCATGTCTCTTTAAGGCCTAAATTGGCACACAAGATTTGCTGTTGTTTGAATGATATTAAAATCATGAGCAAAATCTATTCTTCTAAATATGTTTGTGATTTCCACTTATTTTGTCTGCAATAAGAAAAAAAAAAAAAAAAAAAAAAAAAATACAGTGATTTTCCATGTGTACAACAGCACTTGGGACAACCCTATATTTTTAAAGGTGCAAAAAACATGCCCATGTGCAGCAGTAATCATCCCTCGGCCTGTATAAACTATACTTCGTTCATAGGGCAAAAATTTCGGCTTTTGTTTACCCGCGTGTGAAAGTAATTCCATTTTTACATGCAAGCCTCTTGCCCAGCGTGCGCTGCGCGTACATCACCCAGCTGCATCGTTTGCAGTTGCTTGCAGTGTGCCTCGCTATTCTACACGTGGGGTGGGGTCTCAAAAGATGTTAACCCTCAGAAACGGCATTGTTTACTTACTTAATCATTAATTTTCCCTTGTTTTTTAGCTTTATATTCTGAGAATACTAGTATGTACTTTTAGAACAATGTGGTTGAAAACCTAGAAAGAACAGTGATAAATAATCCCAAACAATGACTATTTCCATAAAAAATTATTTATTTTTTTCAGTTTTTTAATTTTTTGTTTATTTTAATATGTTTAATTCTGATTAAGGTGATGGGCTGTCTCTTATGGAATTGAGCGCACAAGTCGTCAGGTATGTGCTTATTCTAGGGTTATTGTTCATTTCTCTACAAGAACATTGCAATTGCAGTCCCTGATTGCAGCAATATTTGCGGATTATCGTCCCTCTTTGACGACGCATCTCTCTTTGCACCCTTTTGAATGTTGCCATCTCCAGAAAATGTTCCTTTTGATTGCCATATTACTGGGAACCCTATTTTGAGGAAAGACGTTTACCCATTCACGCTGAATTGCAACTAAACTCTGTGCTTCAATAACTGTTGAGTCTGAAATCTTCTCCTCCTTGGTGAATTGCAGTCGTGGCACCATTTTGGCCTGTTTAACAATATCAGTTTGAGAGAGATGGAGAATTGTAGATGGGTGAGGGGAATTAGGTTATGCGACAGATATTGCGTAATGTGCAGAAGAACAGATAAAATACATGTTTAGGCTTTTTGGTCATTACAGGGGAACAAATTTATTAAATCTAACGACTTACATGTGTTCAAATGCAATGCGAAGTAGAAAGTAAGCAAAAAGTGAAGTTTCTGGAGGGTACATTCTTTCTGTGAGCACCCTGTATCAATTCCGCAGTGTGAAGAGCAGTGCTTAACAGCGGGGGGGGGGGGGGGGGGGGCACGAAGGGGGGGGGGCGCAAGCCCCCCAAACGAACCCTTGCCCCCCCTCCAGCCCCCCCCAATGAACTGACCTTTGTACAGTGTCTATGGAGAAGGAACCAATTAGCCCCCTCAAAAATGCCTTGGCAACCCCCTTTCTTTCTTGCCCCCCATTTACAAAGGTTCTGGTTACCCACTGGTGAAGAGTCTTGTCAATTTGGTGATGAACAAGTAGAATACTAGTACATACTGCCTGAGCACAAATTTTTTTTTTTTTTTTTTTTTTTTTCAAAGCACAAGTTCTCCTGTGTGCACCGCCTCCTGCCGACAGTATCTGTCTAGTGGGACCTTACCAGTCACAATTACCAGCTGTTATGAAACGCTGAAATTCTTTACTATCAACCGACATCAGACACTCACTACGACTTTAATAAGTTGGATAGGACTACTGAAATGTTGTGGTTATGGAGAGAATGTGGGTAGTATGGATAGGGGGACTGGGAGGGACTTCGATGTGGGCTTAGTTAGCGGTATCTAGTGAGAGAAGGGAGATGGTAAATGAGAGAATAGTAATGGGTCTTTCCTCTCTGAATTTATGATTAATTATGATACAAGATAACAAAATGATATGGGCAATTCCACGGCAATGGTCCCCGAGCTAAATTGAAATTCATTTTTATGCAACAATTTACATGAACATGGAAGAAAGATCCCTATCTGTATAAATCTGCATCTAATATTGAATTTTCAGTGCTTTTCTTATTTTTATGTTTTTTGGAAAAAATGTATTTACGACACAGATTTTTTGCAATTTTTACTAAAATTGTTTTTTTTAATTTTTTAGGTTTTTTCTTTTTTTAATATAATATTGACAACTTGAAATGTATTAATTCTTACCTAATACCAAGATAGTACTTTTTATAACTTACACTTTTTAAAAAATCAAATGCAGTTATCTAGAGGGCGCTCTATGAGTTCAATTTACTCCATGACGTTTTGTACTATTTTTTTTCCCCTGTAACTACACTACCATGTATTGATTATAATCATATCTATTATACAATGTTTAATTGTACATATATGGAGATAATAACCATGAAAAAATAATTATACTAATTAGAATATCTATGAGTGTCATGGACTTACCCGTCATTGGAATTACGTCATGGACCGTTACAACCTTTCAACACCCCGATAAATGGGTATTTGGGATTTTTGTTACGGTAATGTTTCAAAATTATAATTTTTGATGGCAGAGAATCTGTTCTTGATGTTCAATGACATTTTGATAATTATAATTCGTACTTCTTTTTAAATACTCGACGCTCCAACGGGTAACTAACTGTAAGATAATCATAAAGTTTTTACCTGCTCAAGAGTTTCACCCTTCTATCGCCTTTAGTTTGTGCGTCGGCTAAAGTTTAATTTCTTGAAATACCCCATTGAATTTGTACAGTGGAAAAGTGCATTGACCCCCGTGCTTTTCAATGGGCACATTCAAGCAATATTAAAGAATGTTACAGGCAAACAAATAAAGATAAGATGCTCAAATTTAGTAAGCTTTCCATATTTGGTTATCTTAGAGTGGTATATTAGAGTAGGTTTTTTGCAAAAGGTGTGTGAAAAAAATAAAAACCTTTTTTGGAAACCTTTTTTTAAGTGTTGTTTTGTTATTTTTAATAATACACTATTCAACACAATCATTTAAAACTTTCAAATAGATTCTCTGGCATCAAACAAACTTTGTATTTAAAACACATTTGATGAAATTAAAATTAAAAAAAGAAAAATATTGAAAAATTTCAAATATTAACGTCCATGACAATTTCCAACAAATGTCACGTCCATGACATACATTTGGAATATTTTCTATATCATAAGAAGGTGCTTTCCGTTTAATTTTAATCAAAGTTAAATAAAGTGTTAGCATAGTTAAAATCTAACAGGAATTGAACTTGAGATTGGTTGCAACTTCAAGAGTTTTGGTTATAATGATGTCCCAAAAACTGCTTTGTTCCATTTTCGTAACGTCCCTGACGCCGACTTCTGAAGTTATTTTTACTTGTTAATGAACTAGAGCTTTCTAGATGTTTGATGTTTTGTTGAAACACTTAGCTAGTTAACTATCCGTCCAACATAAAATTAATTCTAACTTTCAGTTACTGTTTGGAATACATTTGAAAGCAAGAGAGGGTGTGGGCAAATTAACGTCCATAATCGGTGAATTGGCCCATATGTCCCTTTTGCATGATTTTCCTTTGCCTGACTCTGTTGAGATTTCTGTCCGATGGAGCACTCGCCATAAGTTGATCCGCTTTTTATCTCTGTCAAGAAAAGTTATATTTAAAAGTCAATCAATGTTTACAAATCTGATTATGCCATTATGGGCTGCAAAAAGAAACATGAATTGCTATATTAGTACCAGGTTTAATGAAAATCCTATTCCGTCCTCAGTCCCGATCTATACAACAGGGTGGGTGGGGAAGGAAAGGCCTTTCTCTCCCCTCCCCCGGTGCAAGAAATGTGGTTGTTTTTGGCGATATTTGGATCAAAAGTCTTATGGAATAAAGGAAGCTGCAGACTACAAGGTGATTTTTTTCTTATACGGTACCCTATCCATGGGACCATATTGGTTCCTCTGACCATGGTCAATCAATGTAGTAGTAGTATAGTAGTACAACCAAAGTTTTAAATCTGTTTTGTCCCCGCAACCGGGGTGGCCAGATTCACCTCACATTCGTAGCAATCGCCCCCACTCCCTCCCTTCCATCTTCAACCGATTCATGCATCCCCCATCCCACCCAACCCCTCCTACGTCTCCTCCTTGCTTCCCCATGTCTCTTTGGTTGCCCCCTCTTCTAACCACCCCCTCGACTCAAAAGCCCTTTTTAAAACATGCCTCCTCTCATCTCCCTTCCTCAGCACTGCCATACCATCTACATCTTACAAAACCATTCGCCTTGCGCCATTCGTTCAGGCCGCCTCTTTCACACACCCAACATCTGCATCAATCTCAGTCTCTTCTATCCATCAATTTCACACACACATTGCTCTCACCATTGCTGTCTCTCTGCCCTTCTCAAAATCCCATCTCATTTTCACCACTCAGGCACCATGTCGCACTTCCATACGCATCACTGTCTCCACACTCTTGTACCCCCTCCTTCATCTTCAAAGGACCTCTCTCCCACTTAACACTCTCCACATTCTCTAACTTCCCCCCCATACCTTACTGTGGCTGTCACAGCCGCCTCACATCACCACCCGCACTAATCCTGTCCCCCTGGTAATGTGAACTCCTTCACTGTTTCCATCTCGTCACACACTTTTCACCTCCTTCCCCACTCCCTCAACTCCGCTTCTTGCCATCTTCCAACACACAATTCTCTTGCCAAACTTGGGGTCACTCTCTATCTTTGTGCTCTCCCATGATCCATTCCCATTTCCCACATTTCTCACCCCACACTGATTTGCCCCACCCTCTTTCCACATATTCCCCATGTGTCGCTTACTCACTAACACTCCCCCTCCTCCCCACTCACATCATGTTATGTATAAACTGCAACCCTCATACTAATGGGTTATAAGGCTGATATACATGTCGATTTCCATTAAAAGGCAAATGGATTCTTAACAAAAACATTATTTTGCCAATTTACTTCCAAAACTCAGCGGGTCAAAAAATTCATCTCGACTTTTCTGCTACATTAGTAAAAGTTTTTTTTTTTTAGAAAAAAATCACATTTAAAGGTCCCATGAAATTGCAAATAGAATTGATGTGTTTGTGTAAAGACACATGGGTAACCAAAAGCAATTCAATTTTGGGTTGGTGATTGCATCATTTGTGGTACCATTGATTTATTATAGCATATTAGAAAACTCCAGGTAACTGGTAGGAAGCTATTCATAACACTGTAAAAATCAAAATAGTTTCACTAATGATGTCACTGGTATTATTGTATTCGTTTTTACTGTCCCTGTTTATTGGCAATGGAAGTACCAAAAAGATTAGCGGAAGAGGTTATCATCTCCTTTCCTGTGACCTTTAAAGAATGCCAATTTGCCAGTAAATCATTCTGTTTCATCAAGTCAGGGAATCCCAGTCACCATCTAGAAATATAGTCCATAAAATTGAGTGATGATTTGATTTGCAATATGATGTGTTCAACTACAATACAAAACCGCCTCATCTTCAGCATGCAAAGTTTAAAACACAATCACTTTTCTAGGAGTGACAGAATAATTTGACATCGCATTCATATGAAACGAATGTGAAGCGGTGGGCTTCTCACATGTGGGGCAGTAAGCCGAAAAGGCTCCTGTGCATGAGCAGTAACAACAAATAATGACATGCACATGCAAAACGCCCATTGAAAAGTAATCAGGCATCTTTTAGAGTACGATTTATGCACTTTGAACTTGGATTTTTACAGAATCATTACTGACGGATTAAAAGGTGATTATAATATTACTATAATCCTATTTTTAACAAAAATGGTGGTCGATTTCATTCGCATCATCGGGTGATCACCTGATTGAGCACTTATCCACCCTGACTGAACTAGTGAACTTCTAGAATAGGTTTCTGATTTAATAGCCCTACTAAAGTTGAGGCCCATCATCTCAGCTGCTACTGCTAGCTATATAAGTCGCCCTCACAATTCCTTAAATTCTGAACTAAGGTGCAGATGATGTTTGAACTGTTAACACCAAAAGTGTCAGTTTTATGCACATTTAAAAAAAATCAGCAAAGTGGACCTTTGAATTCCGCACCTGATACAGGCCTGCAAAGATTTATTGGACAATCAAGCACAACAAGAAAAACCGCAAACCTTGTTTTGAACTGGTCTGCTATCCTAACCGTCCCATGAAACTCATGCTTCGTGAACATCTCTCTTTTTACATAAAGACGGCGTATTTGGCTTATTCACTCAGTTGTGATCTAATACATTGTTTAAGCATTCCAAATACGGTATGCAAAACAACCTGGCTTCAAAAAAATTGAGGGCACTGTCTTCTCTGGAAAATGTCTTCATGTCTCTTAAAATTATTCACGCTAATTGGGGCTTGACCCCCCCTCCCCCCCCCCCCCCCCGGCCATTGTCAACCTAGCTTGTTCACGTAGTGTTGATCGTCGTCCTTACCTGCTCAACTTCCAACTTGATCGAGAAACTCTGTCAACTGCGCCAGTTTGATGGATAGAGACCGATCCTGTTGTAAATTCTGATGGGCCTGTATTGTTGCAGAATAATTTGACGATGGACTTTCATATGTAAATTACTTTCACCCGTACTGCTGAATTTCATTACTACATCACAATACATACCAATCACAACCTTTTTAAAAAAAGTAATTTTAACATTTTTGTCCACTGAGTGCTTAATGGCAAGGATTAACTGGGTCCATGTTTTGGTTTAGCTTTCTGCCCATTTTTGGTACATTTGGACTTCTGTCTAACCATAAATCCAATTGGCAAAAAAAAGCCCGGACTGTCCAGGACTGCCAACATGTACCATTAAATTTACTATGTATTACAGGCTGTATAAATTGACAAACACCCAGTGGGAGGTGATGTTTCTCCTAAAAAGTCTCAGGACTAGCACCATTAACTCAAATTATCACAAATTCTTTTCTTTGCTCATCATATTTACTACAATATAGAAGAAAGTGATGTATTGCCTCTGAACCCCCAGACACTATCACAAAAACATTTTGGTGCCTTCCCAAAAGATTAAGGGCACACCTAGTATAGTATACTCTGTCCAGCTCGAAGTACATGAGTATGAAGTCGCGACACGCGTATACATTTACCGACGTTCAGCGAACTCATAGGCAAAGCACAAACGTGCTGCAACTGATGCGGCGGGCTGGTATGCCGTGCGTTGTTCACTTCATACTCATACAAGACAAGTTATACCCAATCCAGCATGTGAATAAAAACTTCGTGTTCATACTCTACGCCCAAAATGTTGATCGAGATCTCAGTCTATCCGTCAACTAGCTACAGTTGACGGTTAGAGACCCAGAGAGTGTAATTCAGGGGGGGGCCCTTGCGTTACAGATAAATTGACATGGGATTTGATATTATAATTGTAATTAGGCCGCCAGTCGACTGCACTTGCAAATACTTACCACCCAGCTCAGATTAACTTTTTTCACTGATGCGTAAAGTGACAGGAGATTTTTTAAAGGAGACAATTTCTCTCAATTTTCATTGATCGGTCCGTAGACAACCTACCGAGAACGTTTCGAAGGTTTATTGACAAACAAGTAGAAACAAAAAAACTGCAACTTGTTTGAACTTGCCCTGCTATCACAGTCCATCCCCATAGAAACCACATGCTTTGGGACTTTCTGTCTGCACGACAGAGAGTACTAAATCATCATCTTATTAACCGTAACAGAAAGCAACATCAATTCGGCTCATTCACTTCAGGTGTGATCTAATACATTGTAAGCATTCTAAATATGCAAAAACCTGTGGTTCGACAAAATTGGGGGCGCTTCTTTCTGAACTCTCCTCATGTTCCTTTTAAGCAGAAATTAACCGGTCAATGTTTTGGTTTAATATTTAGATATTTCGAACAACCAAAATGCTACATGCCTGACTATAGTCGGGGACAAAAACAGAAACCCTTTGCCTATCGCGTACTTCCTGGTAAGAATAATCACATTCTCTCAATATGCGGGCTCTCCCTTCAAACCAACACTGTGATAAAGTCAACTTCTTAACGTTGTAATCCTACCTATGGGGAAAATGGGAAATTTTGAAATTTGACCCCTAAACCCTCATCTGAAGGGACAACAAAAAAATAATCCTAATCTTTGATACATGAACAGTCATGTCGTGATAGCAGGATTTATGTAAAATATGCGCCTACATAAAGAAAATCCATTCTCCATGTTGTAAAAATGACCCTTGCCATACATTTTGTGTACAGTAATCAATGGCAGCGAATTGACAATGCCTGGTTCACTAGAAAATTTGAGAAACTGGCAAACACACATCGCCCTATAACTTCGCCAATAATTGGCCTACAGATTTGATTGACCCTCATTTTAAAGCTAGAAGTTATTAAGTCACCTTTTCCATGAAAATAATTTAAATTGCATGGTAACCCACCCCCCCTTTTTTTCAAAAAATATAGTATCCTATTCCTGGTTCTCCTGCGTATTTTTACTGCAGAAAAAATGAATTGCCTATTGGCCACCGATAGCGAATTTGTTGGGGTCACGAACACGCGTCATAGCGCTGTTAGCTCCACACCTTTACAACCAGGTGGTACGCACTCGTCAAAGGTTTCTGTCCTGTGTCAGTTCGATATCGTAACTAGAGTCTTTAATACACATTATATGGCTGACTTAACATTGGACTGGACCTATAGTTACGACCAGAGCATAAGACGAGCGAGAATATACAATACCTATGTACTCATGATACGAGCACTCAAAAACATCAGTGATTGTGACTTTCAACGACCTTTTTCCTACTGAGAAATCGTACTTACATATCTTGACCGAATCCGACAAATAGTGCATATATTGGTGGTGTTCGAATTCTTGATGATAATGTTTTAAAAAAGCATTACTCAGAGCTTGAATTACTGGGTCGCACAAAAGCACCAAATGCACGTAACTTTTGTGTGTGCATGTTAAGTTTCTGTACTACATGCACAGTGTGCATGTAAATTTACTAAATAATCAATTCATTTTCATTATATCACCAGGCATATTAACATTGAATCGAGTAGAAATAAAAACAAAATATAAACTAAAAAGTTATAACAATCCGTATTTATTAGCTTCTGTATGATTAGGTACCCAAAAAGAATTCACAAGCTTTTCTGAAAGGAATGGCGTATGAATGTGTGACCAATCATGCCCCCAAAAGTTTAACATCGATTGGGAACCACTTGTAAGAGCTTATAAGGTTTTCCATGCAGCATGGGAACATATGATTGTGCATGTCCATTGATTTGTGCAGGTAAGTTTGTCAGCATTGCATGAAACAAAATTAATGCCTGTAGGTTTTATGTTGTAATTCGCGGTCTGATTTACTTTTACAAGTCCAATTTTCAACCAAAATTAATTGGATGGATTTGCATGTTTTACAACAGCTGCCGGTAGGTCAAGAAGTCTGAGGTCAGTTTACGGCATGTCCTGTAAGTACGTAATCCGCTTCTAAATTGAAAAAACCCAGCATTTGAAAAAACCTCAAGACTGGAATAATATCAAAAGGCATTGTGGGAAAAAGGGATGTGGCCTGTAGCGATTGCGTGTTTCAACCTTTTCCGGTCTGCGAGCACCGAAGTACCAAACATATATGTTCCATTCTCGACAGGTTCTATAGCGTCAGACCCAATTACGATAATATTCAAAACAAAACATAGTAACAGACCGCTGAGTGCAAAAATCTCACTAGAACCCCTTCGTTTTCGGTGAGATATTTGATGATTAGGTCATTTGCATGATTCGCTATGACGGACTGATAACGTTAATCTCTCGCGTAGTACTTATTTAGATAATATTTTTTGCCATGTCTGTGACACGACTTACACTCGGGTGAAAAATACTTACCGACCGCCGAAGGTCAGTTGAGTAGGGCCCAAGGCCGTAACTAAAAGAGCGTGAGTATTACTACTACAGTATGTACATGAGTCGCTCAGGATCGCGGTGTGTACGGGCACAGTGTTATCAGGGGCGTATCCAGGAGATGACATCCCAGTAAAAACACAAAACGTTTTAAAAAGTTTGGTTAGGTTTGATTCGTCTTTTAGTCTTTGTCGTTTTATAAGACCTTGTAAAATGTTTTAAACGTGTTGGCAAGTTCTCATAGTCTATTACATCTTCGTCTATACGAAATGATTTAATACGTTTTTAAAACGTTTGATAGGTTCTGGATTGGTCAATTTCGTCTTCGTCTAATAAGAGGCTTTTAACACGTTTTAAAACGTTTTGAGGTGCGGTTCTTAGATTCGTCTATTACGTATTCGTATAAGACCTGTAAAAACTTTTTTTTCGTTCGTCTATAAGACCTGGTAAAATGTTTTAAAGTTTTGGCTGATAGGTTCTGGATTGCCCATTGGTTTGGTCTAAAAGAAGCTTGTAAACACGTTTTGCTTATGTTCTAATAATGTCTATTACCTGTTCATCTATCAATCATAAGACCTGGTAATACACGTTTAAAAACTTTTTGGTATGTGATGGGTTAGTCTAATCCGCTATTCGTCTTATACCCAGGTCAAATTCCAGGTGATCCCAGTGAAGTTGATTCCATTTTAGGCGACGGAAACTACTAACTGGTTTCACCTGTTTTTAACTGTGTGTAACTGGTCTTAACTGAGTCCAACTGTTAAGTAAAAACCTAGTGAAAACTTGGCAATTGTCCATTTTCAATCACGGAATCCAATGATTCATCTGGGATCAACTGGATTTCAACTGCTTCCAGTTGAAACAGTTCAATCTGGCGATCAACTGGAATTTGACCCTGGGAGAAAACTGAAACGTTTTTAACACGTTTTTTGGTAGGTTTGGGGCTTCCCGTGCTCCATCCTTTTCGTCTTATAAGACCTTATAAAAACGTTTTTAAAACGTTCTCATGTCACATTATAGGGTTAGGGTTAGGGGAAACATATGTTTAGATATCTGGATGACTCTCCCCCAAACGATAATAAAATGTTGCCTAAAACGTTTTTGAAAAAAATACTCCAAAATCAAACAAATAAAAACGAAGATCACAACAGTCTTATAGTTTCAATACAGTCGATTTGTTTATTTTTAAGCCAGGGGCACGATTTGTCAACAGGCAGTAATTCTGTCAGCACAGATATGGTCTCTACATTTCTCAGTGGTAAGAGATTGGGTCACTTAATAGGTCACTCACTTTTTGAAACAAGTATTTAAAAAAAAAACTGGTCTAAAAAAAAAGTCAAAGAATTCAAAGAAAGCAAAAAACAAAAAACATTAAAAGCATTTAAAGGAGGTAGATGGGTTTCTAGTTTTTAAGTGGCATTTTATTACAGAAAACCTGTATAAAAAATCTTCATAACTGAGTTAAAGTAGATGGTTATACATGAGCAAATGATGCATTAGAAACCAATCACATGTTTTACAACTTGATCTCCCGTTGACCTTTGCCATTGGGTGTGACATTGACCTCACCATCGTGGAAGCTTTATTTAACATAGGTTACACCTTCCGTCATTTCAAAATAAAGAAAATAGAAAAAAACGCTCCAATTTTTGGGCGCAAAATGTGTTAAATAATAATCCCCATAGTTATAAGCTTTTTAATTTAACATAGGTTACACCTTCCTATCATTTCAAATAGAAAATAGAAAAAAAACGCCCAATTGGGCGCAAAAATGGTGTTAATAACTGAATCCTCAGTTTTTAAGCTTAATTTAATGCTACGGTTACACCTTCCTGTCTTCTCAAATTAAAGATGTTACCTAAAATTTGCTTAAATAATATCAACACAATACATGGTAAAAGCTTCAATTATTACGTAGTATAACTCTACGTGGTCTTTTTCTGATTATTTTCTACTTATAACTCCCCATTGTTACTCGCCCTTTATCTAGCCTGCCAACGTGTGGGTGTTCTTTGTATACCAAACTCCCATCAAAAAGCCAGTCTTCACAGACGAGATAAATCAAAGAAATGATTTTTAAGGCGATTTCCAAACATGCAATATGATGTTATTGCTTTTCTGAAATTGCATCGCCTACACACCCAAACACTTTAAAACTCCAAAATTAATAGTAGTACGCAGATCATTTTCATAAAAGAAACCATTTAATTGAATTGACCTTCAGCTATAGAAATAGAATCCTTCGCAATTTTGAGAGCAGGGTTTCATAGTCGGGTCGCTAAAGCGGACCCGACAAAAAAGATTTAAACCACTCTATGATACTTGCCAGCCTATAGAAATAGAAATTACCCCTTTAAAAAATGTGAGCGTCTAGATGGTGTAGCGTGTGGTTAAGTGTTTGAGTCTTCAACGCAATGGGTCCCAGGTCAATCCAGTAAACAAGTAAGAGAGTTGATTTGTGTCTGTCAAATTATCTTGTGTAACATGCTTGATGTAGATTCCTGAAATTATACAGCTCCGACATATATTACCGATTACCTTTTTTTCTCTAATTATTAGCTTTTAATTAGGCAATTAAACAAATGTTTTGGACGTTCTTATAACGTTCTAGAAACGTTTTTAAATCGTTCGTACGTTTAATGCAGTTTCCAGTACGTTTGAAGACGTCCTTAAACGTTTAATTGGTTCAATTTACGGTTGCGTCCGTTTCGCAGGTTTTATGTAGGTCTTCACCGCTTTTAGAACAGGTTTTTAAACAGGTTTCTTTTAGTTCTTAAAACGTTTTTAAAAAGTGTTTTTTTTTTAAAACGTTGTTCGAATAGTTTTAAAACGTAAATAAACCTCACAAAATCGTTTTAAAAACGTCATTATCAAAACGTTCAGAAAACGTAAGTGGTAGTTTTAAAACGTTTTAAAAACGTCATATTGTTAGCTGGGAGAGCCCCCGGGGGGGGGGGGGGGGGGTGGCAAAACTGAAAATGACTTTTGGCGCCCTTGGAAATTTAAAATCAACTGTTACGCATGCTCTAGTTCTGCGTAAGCATAACTCCACTACATTATGTCTTTATAAATGTTGTCATAACAGATGTGGTGGAGTTATGCAAATCCACATGGAATACGATTTCCCCTGTTACAGCATGAGCAGGCCATTTCCAAAGAGCCAACTTCTAAAAATGTGTTCTCAAAATTAGAAAAAACTTCAAAACAGCGTGTCAATTCCGTCCGTCGCGTTTTACGGAAAAATCAATTATTTTTCAAAAGTATAAATTATCACATCATTTTATTTACTAAAAAACTAATCAGTGTTTTTAGGGTGATAAACCCTTCCATCAAAATTGGAAAAATTTAATTATAACAGAGGTACTATAACCTGCTGTGACCATCTTTTGCGAAGACGGAAAAAAAAAAAAAAAAAAATGCGACGGACGGATTGTCAAAGGTCAATGCTGTCACAAAAAGGCTCAAAAGTTTGAGCCAGAACATTTTTTTATTTTTATTTATTATAAATGTGTAAAAAAGGTGTTATGATGGAAAAAATAATATAAAAATTGTGCAACATAAAAAAACTTTTGAAAAAAAATTCCATCCGTTCGCACTTCCGTTATTGCAAAATAGTCCAAAAAAACGGAATGTTTAAAAAATAAGATAAAGGTTGTTGCTTTTGTTAATTTTTTATTTTAATTATTCTTCTTACATGCATACATCACTTGTAACAAAAAGATTGATGGATTAACAACATAGATTCCAGCACGACGCATGTTCGCCCAAAAAGGTTCCGTCTTCGCATTACGTCGTCGCACTTTATCTAAGCGCTTGTGACGAGATTTCAAGTTATAGATACCATTTTCTCAAACTATAGCTCTCCACTTTTTACAGGTAAGAGACCAACTCAACAGTATAATGATAAGGAAAATCAAGCTCCCCTTATTTTGACAATAATGACACAAGTGCTTAGAAGTTTTGAAAACCCACTCTTTGTCAATTCCGTCCGTCGCAATCATAAAATGTGTTTGCCTAACACCATTACTTGAACTTGACCACTGATGTTGTTTCATATTTAAATATACAAGTACTATTCAATGGTCATGCAATTACTTATTGCCTAGGTCAAGTCGCGGGAATAGATACAACAAAAATACAGTCAAATTCCGTCCGTCGCAAGAAAAGAACGGCGGGTTTTGCGATTGGGGCCCAGCTTGCTTATGGCCTTATCATTTTGCAGGGTATGGTAGGGTACCTATACTGTTACAGACATGCACAAATCTGATTTTGTGATGATCTTTCAATTTTGACTTAGCAGATCACTGATAGTGTCTTTAAACATAGGCTACACCTTCCTGTCATTCTAAATAAAAGGGATAATAGAAAAAACGCCCAATTGGAAGCGAAAATGTGTTTATTTTTTTTTTAATAATCCCAAGCAAGATAGGCTGTATTTAAACATAGGTACACCTTCTGTCATTTCAAATAAAGAAAATAGAAAAAAAAACGCCAATTGGGCGCAAAATGTGTTTAAAAAATGAAAATCCCCAGTTAGACTTTACTTGTACATAGGTTACACCTTTTCCTGTTCCATTAAATAAGAAAGAAAATACGAAAAAAACGCCCAATTGGGCCGCAAAAAATGTGTTTTAAAAACTGAATCCCCAAGTTAAGCTTTAATTTAACATTTAGCTTACACTTCCGTCATTTCAATAAAGAGAGCAAAATAGACAAAAAAACGCCCACTTGGGCGCATAATGTTTTAAAACTGAATTCCAAGTTATAAGCTGTAATAACATAAGGTTACACCTCCTGTCATTTCAATAAAGAAAATAGAAAAAACGCCCAATTGGGCGCAAAATGTGTTAAAACTGATCCTCAAGTTTTTAAAAAGCTTTAATTTTAATGTAGGTACACCTTCCTTTCTTCCCTCAAATAAGATGTTACCTAAAACTTTCGTCTTTAAATATATCACACAATACCTGGTAAAGCTTCAATCATTACATAGTAGAACTCTACGTGGCCTGTCATTTTCGTACTTATAGACCTAACTCTCCCCTATTTGTTACTTCATCACCCTTTATCTATCCTTGCAACGTTTTAACCAAACTCCCCTCCCATCAAAAGCCCGTCTCCACAGAGACCTACAATCAAGAAATGCTTTTTAAGAAGAAGGCCATTTCAAACATGCAATGATGTTATTCTTTGTCTGAAATGCAGATCGCATGACACACCCAACACTAAAACTTAACCTCCAAATAACTAGTAGTACGTAGATCATTTTCATAAAAGAAACATTAATGACTGACTTTCAGCTATAGAAATTAACTCCTTCGCATTTTTGAGAGCATTGGTTTCTATAGTCGGGTCGCTAAGGCGACCCGACAAAAACGATACAACCACTCTTCTGATAATTGTCCAGCCTATATAAATAGAACTACCCCCCCTTAAAAATTGAGTCGTCTAGCTGGTGTAGCGGTTAAGTGTTTGGTCGTTTCCACGCAAAGGGTCCCAGGTTCAATTCCCAGTACAGGTCAGAGAGTTATTGTGTCTGTCCAAATTATCTGTGTACAATGCTTGATGTAGATTCCTTGCAATATACAGCTCCGATAATCTAACTCCCGCTTACCTTACCTTTTTTTCTCTAATTATTAGCGTTAATTGCAATTAATCAATGTTTTGGACGTTCCTATAACGTTCTAGAAACGTTTTTAAATCGTCTACGTTTTAAGCACGTTCCAGTAAGACGTCCTTACCACGTTCATTTGGTTTCTTTTAACCGTGCATACGTTTTTTTTACTGCAGGTTTTTATGTATTCTTCACCACCACCTCTTTTAGAAAGGTTTTAAACACATCTTTACGTTCTTACAACGTTTTTTAAAACGTTTTAAAAACGTTGTTCGAATTACTTTTTTAAAACTCAAATACCTCACAAATTAACGTTTTTAAACGATTATCAAAACGTTCACAAACGTAAGTGGTACGTTTTTAAAACGTTTTAGGTAAACGTCATATTGTTAGTCTGGATAGCCCCGGGGGGCAAACTAACGATGAACTTTTGGCGCCCCTGTGGAAATTTTCAAAATCAACTGTTAACGCATGCTCTAGTTCGGCTAAGCATAACTCCACCTTATGTCTTTAACATGTGTCATTAAACAGATGGGAGTTATGCAAATCCACATGGAATACCTTTCCCCCTGTTACCAGCATGACTGAGCAGGCCATTTCAAAGATCCAACTTGCAGAGTGCAGACGAACAAAATACCAAAAGCAATTCAGAATCAAAGTGATATATATGTTCCTTAGATCCTAAATTAACCACCTTTTGAAATAGTTCATCCTCAAAAATTTGTCTAAAAACCAGTAGAAATCCATCATTTTCCAGAG
>JAMKCH010016862.1:0-24073 GCA_023653785.1 Ophioderma brevispina
TCCTTCCTTCCCCTTCTGCTCCACCTTCTTTCATCAAAATACCCTTCCGTTAACAGTAGCATATTTTCACCTGCTCCCAACCTTATCACAGCCCTGCTTCAGACAGCCCAAACCACTCCTCATTCAAAGTAACACAAAACAAAACCCCTCGTATCATTTCTGTCGCGCTTGTTCCCTCAACAATTTTCAGCATTAAGATAAATGTGGCAATTTCATCTCCGCCATCCCCAACTTGTTTAGATCTAATCACAGTAACGTGTAATCAAATTGTCTAATATACTCACCGCAGATTTGACGCGGTAATCGTTGGCCAACCGTCGCTCTTTCCCACGGGGTGTTCTACTAACTGCCACACGGTGAAAATTATTCCTGGAATGGATCCAGCCGTCGATGGTGTACTCGCCTCGTGGATTTCGTCCGTAATCTGGATTTATGCTGCTGGTTTCCTTGCTCCGGTAGCTGATTATAAAACCACTGCTTTTCACACCGCCGTTACATCCAGGTTTGGCCATTTCCAGGGTAATGGAGGTAGCCCGTCAAGGTGCTGGCATCATTCCCCAATAAAAAATGGCGGCTCAGGTTTGGCTGAACAAAATAAACGAATATTTGATCAATCTTCTCTCAGATTTGCGTTCCTATAACCAGAAAATTCTACTCAACACATTATAATCCCTATCTGTGACCATCTAACTTCTTTCTTCTTACAGTATTTTGATTGGCTTTGCTTACTTGATATAACATAAGATAGCTCTTGAGTAACCAATCACAAACAGACCCTGCTATATCTGTATGCACCTTTAAATAAGCTTTTCTTACAATTCTCTGATTGGCTAATTACATCAGCTAACTCCAAATGAATGACCAGTAAATTGGCCTGGTATTCCCCAGAGCTTAACCTGAATCAACAACAATACCTTTATTTTTATCTCTAACACTAACCCCTAATGCCTGTAACCCTAAAGAAGTAAATGTTAATCAAGGCTACAATCCCTCCTCTGAAGGAAAATCTAATCCCATCATAAATTTTAACCTAGTAATCCTGGAAACTCTTGATAAATGCTCGGCGTCTAATCTGAAAACTGAATTCTAATCTAAATTCTAGCGTAAATATTAACTCTGAACAATTCTGTTGTTTTTTTTCCTGATTTGTCAAATCCGATAATTATCAAACGGTTCCTCACACAAGGCCCAAAACACACCCACAAACAATTTCAGGAAATCGGGACTTCTTAACTCTGGCCAAATGGGAATGTACATCTATAACTGACAGTGGTCTTTGTAAAGCTACCCTGAAGCACCAAGTGCCAATCAGCACGTAAACAAATGTCCCATGTCTATACATACAACAGTAAAGTAAACTAATTCTTTGATCCATTCCACACATTTCCACCATCCACCATCAAATTCTCAAAACTAGAAGTTTTCCTCTAGTACTATATTAAAAATACAGGTGTTGCTATATGATGGATGAAATGACTCTAAAATACTCCCCAAATTTATATTCCAAATACGAAACTCCTACCAATCAAGTACTACTCCTGCTTTGATCAAGTTCCACTGTAGTCGGGGCCAACCTTACTACATACCTGTACCAAAGCGTATGACACTAAGCTAGTCCTGCCGTGAATAGCACAATGAAAACCCAACTATTTTAAAATGGCTTGCACCATGAGGGAACACCATTTTCGATGAACACTGCCCCTTCCCTTTATTGCTTATTCCTGCCATAACAGTCTTCCAGCCCTACCCATACCAACATTCTTACCGTGTTGCTGATAGGCTCAAAAAAATCACATGTTTCATTATGGCCAATCGACAGGTAGTACTCATAGGGTTGAGAATACACGGCCAATTTCTTAATGGTAGTTACCACGCAGCTACCACAGAGTAGACACAGATTACCTACCATTAGACGTAAATCGCCAGTGTACACACAGCGGCTGTCTCCAAGCGGCTGTCTCCATTGTCGGGAGTAGTAGTACGTGGTACACATAGGCTCTCGGTGCATGCGGTATTTATCATGGTCAATTTTCAATTTTGGTTTTGTTTTTTATACATTTTTTGGCAATATGCATTGTTTATTAAAAATGCGGGTATTGTTGGTGTTTGATGATGCCCCTTTTGAATTTCGTACATGATTTTCCTAAAAAAATCCCAATAAAAATGCTCTAAAACAGAGAACGTGGCATAGTGCCCTCATTTCTGGCCACTATAAAATGGCATTTGTGGTAACTGCGGGTTTGGTGTGTAGTGTAGCTCGTGATAAACCTGCTGTCTACACCCATACCACCAAGCCATGTCTTGCAGCTACTGCAACTAGCCCAGTGTGTACGCTGTGCAGTAGCTGCCGTGGTAGACATGGGTGTAGCTGCCGTATCGGCTCTAAGCCGAGTAAGGAAAGTAAGAAAATGGCAGTTCTGTACCGTGTACCAGTACCTAGCTAACACTAACACCCAATATAAACAATTATAATGAATAGCTGCAATTTGTTAGAAATTCCCAACAAAACAACCACTATTATGCCATGTCTTGGGTCAGTGGCCCAAGAAAAGATAAGTGAGCATTATCCTAAATCATGGCAGCACACACAGTATCACATGGCAGCTAGAGCTATTGACTTACGACCTTCGGCACACACACCAGCACGATGGCTTATACTTTTCCCACTAAGGGTGATATTGAAGTCATCTACCCTACCTTATTGCTAACTCGACAGTCATATTCCCCGAATCTTCGGCCACAATGTCTTTATCTTCAGCTGACTTGACCGCGACCCAACCCCCCTAATCCCAAAAAGAGTAGGGACTCTCCACGGCTATTCGTGATGGTCACCTGTCCGATTCCGCTATCCTGATGCTGTCGGGTTTATACCACGTTATAGTCGGGTCAGGGTTCGAATCCACCCCTCACAGTCAAAATAGCTGTATGCCACCCTTCTGTGGCTGAGGTTCTTGCGGTTTTCAGTTACAATGGTTGGAGGAACTGAAACAAAAAGGAGAATGAGAATTGGTTTTGTTTGAAGTTTTCTAAGAATGAAACACCTTTATTAGTACCAATGGCTTAATACCAGGTACAGTAAGGTTTACAAGTATCGTACCTCATAGCCCTTTGCTAAAAAGCAAGCAAAATTTACTCTCCCAAAATAACTTGTAGTAGTATGTCAAATGACGCATATTGGGGTAAAAAAAAATGACTCTTGACCACAATATAGTGGAGATCATGAAAGGCCCCGAACTAGAAAAAGGTGCCCCTTTTCAAAAATCGCAACCCTAAAAAAATCCTGAAAAATCACCCCATTTCTCAAAAATCACCCCTATAAGTTATCCGTTAACAGATTATTCACGAACAACCAAATAGTACGTTTTTTACTTTTTATCACTTCCCCACTTAACCAGACTTCTAGCCAGATTTGGCTTCAGCAGTTCCATGTTTTAGGTCAGTAAGTTGAGCCATTGTTGAAAGCTAGCGAGACATAGCAATTCTGATCGGAGCCTGCTCTAGATTTCTTAGCCATAATGTTCTCGCCTCAAGGCCATTTTCAATGAAACTGCAAGCCGAGATCAGCTGGTCGCCCACAAATTTGCCGAAGGACGGTCAGTTACTTGCCAATTTTTATCGCTAAAGTCCCTGGGGTGTAAGGCCCATGAAAGTTGCTAGCAAGGGTCTCGGTTAGGGTTATGCATCCCAGATGCATGCAGGCGGTTGCTGTTGTAAACAGAGAGCAAATTGACCCTGACTCCATCATACGCCTTTTTTATGTATCCTTGCACTTAGCAATATAATCTCGGTGTATGAAACATCAACAATTTTAGGTTCCTTAGTAAGGCTGGTTGTTTTACTGCATATTAAGACCTAATGATAATGTGCTCTAATGTCAATTGTAGTTAACATTAATTGCTAGTGGCATTTTTACTTTGGTAACAACTTCCGCAGAAGTCTACCACTACTTCAAAAAGTGCATTCAGTATGCAGTACCATCACCAAATAGGAATACCATCAATATATACCATCAAATAGGAATACCATCAATATTACTTCCGATCCATTTATTGCATATTCTTGATTAAAGATTAGGACTCATATTAAAATTGTAACAACACATCGGATGTTGCTTGTTGATGCCAATGTATTAGGTATGGCACTGTTCAAAGTAGGAACAATGCATCAGGAATATACCAAATAAACCCTCAAAACAAGGCGAACTCGTATTTACGCGATGCGTAAAATATGTCCCGCCCGAATATTGCGGCTCACTAAGTGACAACTAAAACTGACCAGTCCACCCTAATTTGGCCATCCTGAGCTCGCCAAAAAAATGGTTACTCAAGAAAAGGACTCAAGAAAATCTTAAAATTCATCATGCAAAAATCCCTGAAATTCACAAATTTAGTAAAAATGAGAATTTTCTCAGTTTGGCAAACACTATTTTTGAAAAAAAATTAATGTGACCAATTTAAATTTGGGACCCATACGGGGTCTGGAACGCGGCGAAACATTGAATTTTACGTATTTTCACATTTTCCAAGAAAATGTAACAGGGTGGCAACCCGAAAGAATGACCCACGTGAACAACCAGAACTAAAAAACATTCGCCCAAAATCTAATCAGGTCGAGAACTCCTCAGCCTGCTTTCTTCCACAAGTTACATCATTATACACCTTACAGAAATCCAGAACACTTGTACCCAAAGCCCTTTTTGCAGGAAAAAATGTTCATAGAAAGTTATGCAAAATAGCTACTTAATTAGCATATTTACACCCAAAATCTAATCAGGTTGAGAACTCATCAAAATGCTTCTTTCCACCAAGTTTACATCAAACGTGCCCTTACGGAAACTCAGATAAATGTACACCCCATGTGGACATTTTCTGTGCATTGAAATATTATTTTTCAAAACAATTTTTCCCTTTAAATTTTTTCCCCTACCCCCTGACAGACCCGGGGGAATATGAATTACATGGTGAGAGGGGTATTCCCTCACAATATACCAAAAGTTTGGCTTCTTAGCTATCCCGAAAAAAAAGAAAAGATAGCCCAAAATGTTCCAGGTTAAACATTTTTGATTCACGGACATTTACGGGACATACCAGACATACGGCCATAGGACATACTAACATACGGACTACGGACGGAAGCCAACGTTTATAGTCCCCTCCCGAAACTTCGTCTCGGCGGGGACAATTATTGCAGTAAATATTAAATCTAAATTTGATGAATTTGTAATAGGTATAGTCATGATAGAAGTTCTGTTCTGTACCTAATAGACAACACCCTATTACCAATGCTACAACACATTTTGTTATATTTTTTCCCCTGGACGTGCAATGCCCTATTTTGTACTGCTATCATAGTAGGAATATATCACTATACAATTTACAATACAATTAACGTACTGCTACTTTTTCCTAAAGTGTTTATTGCCCTATTTTGAATCTGCTAAAAAAAAACAACACTGATTACCAGCTAGAATCATTGTTTGCTATTCTTGCCCCACAATGCTATAAGGGCACGTATGAGTCCATGGATAGGTTATGCTGAATGACAACTCATGTTTATGAAGGTCATGGGTTTTTGAGTCCAGCTGCAGCCGATTGTGTTGTGCACTATGCACTTTACCTCAATTGACTCTTTCCACCCAGGAGTGAAATGGGGAGCGGTTAGGGGGGATATCACACTCTAAAGGCACTGATACACTAGCCATCACCGCGCGTGACTGTAAAAATTGCTAGGAAAACGATTGTACTGTTTCGTCAATCGCTTTACAGTTGTCAAATAACTGGAAGCTTGTAGCGATTGAGTGAATTGAAGGTCAACTGCTTCCCAAGAAGTCGCTTGGGCATGCTAGCAACTTATCAAGTAAATATCAAGCAGTCACTTCCCAATCAGAGGCGACTGAAGTGATGTCATAAAAAAATGCGACGCTCTTGCGGACCCATCTTAAGAATGATATAAATTACCCAGTCTACTCTCTTTGGTTTGGAAAAAAGGGAGAAAGGAATTGGAGAAAAGGGAGAAAGAGAAGAAAAGAAAGCAACACATAAAAACAAACAAATGATCATTTTGGATATCTCAAACGTGAATTCACAAGGTTCGCTCATTTGATACTGATCAAAGTATGTTGAAGCGAAATGATGTTGGATGATTTCTAGCGAAAAGCGGAATGAATATAAATGTTCTAAAAGCACCAGTGATCTGATAAAATGCGCTACGTAAAAATGTTTTTAAAATTATTTTTATTGTTGTCCTTCTCAAGTGGACAAAATTGTCAAGTGATAAGGGTTGGACAAAAGAGCTGCAAGATGTGATAATTTGGTGGGTGATATAGACTGCAGCAAGCTTTAGACTTTCGGGATTAAGGTTAACACACAGAATGTCAAAATGGAAGGGCTTTGGCTTACAAACAGTACTTGAATTAGAATTGGGGGAAATGAGAGAAACACCCATTGCTTGAGATTAAAAGTATTTTACAAATAAACTTACACTGCACAACAGCATTTCAATGCTCTCAGATGCCGGTCATCACCATACCATTGCTAGAGGTACAGAAGTACCTCCCCGACATGTCGCGAGTCACCTTGTCAAACGTCACCTTGCTCACACCATCTTCGTATTCCGAGGGCAATTCAGAAGGAGACCCAGGTATTCTTCCATAACACAGTGGGGCTGGGTTGCCATCTGCTGGAATACTGAGTACGAGCTTGTTCCTTCTTCCACTGCCTGTGAAGGCGATTTTGCCGGTCTACCAAGTTCTGCCGGGTCTGAAATGACAAGGATTGGACAAATCAATAAAGCAAATTCAGATGTGTAAGCATATTTAATACTTCTGAGCACAAATGTTTGAAAAACAAAAGTTCTCATTTACTTGATGAACCGAAATTAAACCTAATGGCATTAAAGGTGATGCAAGTAGTTTTGAAACAAAATTGGGATTATTTTGCCTAGATACATTCGGTGAAAGTTATGTATTTTTTGTACAAACAGGACTTTCAAAAAATGTGGTTCATGGAAACTTGGTTAATATTGGGCACTAAACAACAATCTTGACCTTTGGTACTGTAGCAAACATTCTCGCCATGGACATTTCTGAATTTTACAGATGAGATCACTGGTCAGAATTGTGTGCCACTTCAAAAATGTTCAAAATAAATAAAAATAAAATAGTAATTGCAGGGGATAAAAACAGCGTGTGCTAAGCAGCAGAGGCTAATAAGTGTATAGAGTAGAAAAAATTAATGACCAGTTTTGATACAACATAACTAAGACCTCTGACCCGAACTAAGACGGGATGTCATCACTGTTGCGCAGTATCAAACCACCATGCATAGCACATGTCACAGATGTAATACATTTTTTCCAAATGAACATTGAAATGTTCGGAGGTAAGTAACAATACATGAATGTTAGCCGTCCAAATACACTCATTATGTTCACAGCGTTGCCCAGTGAGCCTGTTACGCAATGGTGAAAATACCCCTAAGTGCTGCACCCAACAGTTGCATGTGAGGGCCATCAAGTTCGGTAAACTCTGTTTTGAAAAGGTCTAGGCACAAAAGTCACAGCTGTTTGCAAGTCTCTTTTATTATGACAAAACCAGAATAAAATCAAGAAATCAACAGTGACACAATTTTGACACCTGATTTGGATTATCTAGTCTACTAGCTACATTCCTGTGTAAATTTTTGCGAAATGTCATTGCAGGCAAACAGGATTTTGAGGAGCCACTTAGTTGAAATATGATTGAACAGAAGTTTGACATAACCAATGCAACCACATCAATTTGACAAACTCATAATGACACCTACCCCTGCAGGGCTCATTATTTGCCGTCAAACTGAACATGTGTGCATTGATTTTTTGTCAATGCACCCATAACACCCTGTCATTCACCTCTATTCAAAATTCAACCAGTTTTAATGTGTCAAATTACTGCAACTTACAGCGGACATTAAGAGTGCACTGATCACAGATATCATCACTACAACTGAGCGCTGACGATGTCGACCTCACACTTCCACAGCACTGCACTGCCGCCTTATTATGGTACTTGTTGTATGTGCCTACGTGCGACTGAGTCGTTGTTTCACCGGAATTCTCATCGTTCTCATATCTCCGACTACCCGTAGGGTTGATGGTCTCATCGCCTATTGTCCAGGAGAAACCCGTTCGGGGATTGCTGCTGGCTGACCGACAAGTGACCACTGCATACTGACCGCTAATTATTGAGTCTGGACAGGTGAGCGCTACAGACTTTGGACAGACTGAAAGGAGAGAGTTGGAAAGCCACAATTATCAAATGATCTCAATACACTTTGGGTTTATACACAAATGGTTCTTGGGTCATTCTTGCAATCAAGAGTCATGTTTTCATGTCCAAGTTTAAGTCACATAAGACACATAAATGTCAAAATTTTACAAGCAGTTTAAATTTGCCCCACCCCCCCAAAAAAAAACGTTGTGGTCTAATTTCCACATAGCACATAGCTTTTTTGACTAAAGAAAGAACCCACATACTGCTTAGGATTTTGAGCTAGAGGAAGCTGATACAACCCCTTTGTTTTTTTGTCTTAGTAACTTTGCACTTAGAGACAAAAACAAATTGTCTTTAGAGGAGGACTTAAGACAAATAGTTATCCACAGGAGGAATGTGGATTTCAAATGATATAAAGAAAAATGGCTAACTACATTTGACATGCACACTCCTCCCCTAGACAGAAGACACTGATTAAGTTTAGCACAGGATGAGTATAGTCTATGGAACAGTCCATTGGATAACTTCATTAAAAATATGCATCCCCTATGCATCCCACTGCACTGGTGATCCTGATGAATTTAACAATCTTTTTGGAATAAAGTGCAGTATCACATACACGGCTGCTGAATTCATTAGAGTCACAAGGGTCACTTAATGGCCAAATCCATTCTTCAGCCTGGTAACCTTTCAATGGGAGATAAGACAAATGCATCCTCTAATAATCCTGCTAAGGCATCTTCAAGACACAACAGGAAGTTTCCTGCAAATAAATAATAGCATGTCAAAAAAAAATTCTCTGTACTCACAATCTACATTAATTTTCAGCTCGTCCACTGGATACGGTTCACTCAGTGATTCATGCTGTACGAGGCACTTGATTTTGTGTTGGTTGTCTTCACGACTGGGTCAAAGGTTAGGGTACTTATTGCATCAAAGCGACCGTTACTGTTCTTGGTCAGGTGTAGATTTGCATATTCGCTAATGTCGACATCGTTGTTGTACCACCGCAGACTTGGCGCTGGGTAGGCATTGTTGGCGATGCAGACTAGGTGAGCTTCTAAACCTTCTGTTAACTGCCCACCTGTTTGGATCTCAGGGACATCAGGAGGTCCTAGAAGGAATAAACAAGAGGAGATTCACATTATAGACAGTGTAGTTTTGGCATTCTTATCAAATAAGTCTTATTGACACTACAATGAAATATCATCACCATCATTGTCGTCTGTAGACAGAACGTCAGAAGCGGCTGAAACAAATTGGTACCAGGTTGCCTTATCCTTCATGAGTGTCAGGCAGGGAAAATAACTCATGTCTAGGATTTGAACCTGGGACCTTTCCAGAAGACTTCAGCAATATAATGTAACTACCTATATCTTTTCTCAATGCTCCCGTAGCTTGCCTCTGCTCATTCCACGACTTCATACAACCTACAGACAGCTACAATATTCCCAAGTCAAATGAAACGCCCCCAATAACCACAATTTCTCCTTTCAACAATATGAAACTCTAGAGTTAGTTTTTGAAATACTGAGACCCCTTAAAGGTGGAACGAGAGATTTCACATATCAGGTGTCCCTAAAAAAATCCAAAGTATTGATTTTTGCCCTGATGTAAAGCTTTCCATCAAAAATATCCCCATCTAAAAGGATTAAGCTGAGAAATGGTTCTTTGGTACAAAAATTGTGAAATTTTTAATTTCGTATAGGATCAAATACAAAATTCAGCCTATGTTTTATATTGAAATATAACCAAATCAAAATCGCCTTTTTTCTCTCATTTAAGACATTTCTAGTAGCCAAATACAAGGTAAGAAATCTATTGTCTAATCTATATGAAATTACTATTATGACACAATATTTGGGTGGCCTCAAAATCTCTTGTTGCACCTTTAATGTCTAGACATTGAATCATGTAGGTGGGGGTGGACAAGAAACCCCAGATTTAGGAGTTGCTGAAAGAGGCTAGGCAGCCATTGCCTGGAATCGACAATTTTGTGACAATGGGTTTCAACACAAATTAACATATATATATACAAATTCCCTGGTGACCAGAGTTAACATATTCTAATCTCAGTGATCCCAGCTGCTGTCACTCTACATTCCAGGTTCTCCTGATGGGTTACTCCTGCTCAACGAGAATACTGAGGGCGCTCTCAGTGTCAAACAACTCTTGGTTCTCAGAGTTTTGTTGCGGGTCATAGTGAACGACCCCTGTAGTGAATTGTTCATGTTCAAGGTTACCACTCAAAGTGGCAGATGGCTTGTGCCATCCGCTTCGCAGAAAAAGGTGCGCGTTCTGTTTTGGTTGACGTTGAACTGCTGGACCATGCGCTAATCGGCCGATTCTGAGTGTCCCATAAGAAGGACCTCTTGTGGGGGTACTGAAGAAAAAGTTTGACAGAGAAGAGTGGTAAGTGTGAAATTTCCATGAAGAATTACTTATACTTGACGTTTGATATACAAAATGATCAAAACGTAGGTAAGAATTCAAAAGGTCATGTTATTGGCATTAATCGTTCAGGGATTATTAAACATTCTAGGGCACATAGCTTTAGTAAGGGCATTTTACTTTCAATTTATCTGCATTGATACGAGCTTACATGTCATTTCAACAGTTGAGCGAAGATGCGAACATTTAAAAAATTTAAGCAAGGTCAAAGAGACAAGGCCATATAAATTATAAATGTAAATATGAAATTGGCATGATAAATGTGCACTCTCGGGTGGGACTTTTTCTCATATTTGTGACTTTCTTTTTTCTCTCGGTCACAGCTATCAGTTTATCTACGGCGGGTAAATTTAAGTTTGGATGGATTAGTAAACCCAAGACGGCTTCACATCTGCAAGGGCAATGTGGCGGCCTTTGAAGCAGGCCCAATTTGAAAGAGGCGGTGCGTATGTACTGAGGAACCGCGAGAGCATTTCACATATGTTGACAATGACTGGCATAATTTACACAAAAACAATTTTTAAATAGAATGAGCCAGATTATGACAACCGTTCTTCAAGAAATTTGTGGGTCCTTTGGTTCCCAATCGTATTGCTGAATTGCACATCTTTTTGACGAGTCCTTTTTTGAGAGAAATGACGGCAATAATACTGAAAGTTTCTCTACAATGAGTATCATACAGACTTTTGGTTCATATATGTAGATTGTGAAAACTATTCCACTATTTAGAATTTTGCTGCTGCTACTTGATGGAAAGGACAATGACAATGTTCCAATTGCAAAATTCGCTGGTTTCATGGCAAGCTGCACTGGTTCTGTGGGACGAAATCTTGGAAGTGACCAAAGTTCCCAATGGTTTCTCTCCATTCAATGTCCCAAAGCTCATCAGAAACCAGCAAAATCCAGTTGAAAATCTGATTGAAAATTTGTTCATGATCCGGATTGCGACTCTCTGCTACTGATCTCTTAAAGTGACATGAGGGAGATTTTTTTAGGATACAAATTTCTCTCAATTGCATCGGAGCGATTGTAGACCACCTACCAAGAACGTTTCGAAGGTATTGGACAAACAAGTACCAAAGAAGAAAATAGCAAACATTGTTTTGAACTTGACGGACTCTCGTTAATTGTCCCCATAGAACACCGTGCTTTGACTTTTGTCGTGCATGACAGAAAGTACGAAATCATCATATTCTAAAGAAAGCGGCGGTTATTCAGGCTTATTCACTTCAGGTGTGATCTAATAAATTGGAAAGCATTCCAAATATGCAAAAAACCCAGGTTCTAAAAAAATTGAGGGCGCTTTTTTCTGGAAATCTCCTAGTCTCTTTAAGGACACTATACTTTATCTTTTCACTTTAAACTCGCCACTTTAAAAACCTACCTGGCTAATGAAAGGAAAGAATGCATCAAGTATTTTGTATCCTTGGAATAAGTTGTATTTCCCAAAGAGAGTTCTGACTTTTTAGTACTAGATATCATCTCAATGTGATGAATCGTATTTGTTCATTATGCCCGTCACCGACAGAAACCGAGAGAGTACGCACTTTCACTACAAAAACTTGATCAAGTATGAATAGCAATAATCAACACATCTGAAGGAGATTGGATGTTAACTTCATCAATATTCCATCAAAATATGTTTTTTTCACACTGACAAAAGTCCACAACAAAATAAGCAACTTGAGTGATCAACAACCAACTGTGTTGACTTTCAATTGGTAGTGAACTATACCACAAGAAACAGAATCCACTTTGAATTGGGACGATGGCATACTGCCAAAACATGTGGGACTTAAGGACACAAGGATATTCTAGAAAGAAAGCAACCCCAGAATTTTTTTCGAGCAATGTTTGTGATAACTGGCATGTACCAATGTATTAGATCATACCTGAAGTGAATTAGCCAAATTACACCAGGGCCAGGTAATAAGATCATTAAGATGATGATAAAGTTCTGTGTGCAACACCGAAAAAGCATATCTTTAGGGTGATTACGATAGCAGGTAAATTAAATCAAGTTGTGGCGTTTCTTTTTTTAATGTATGTCCAATAAACCTTTGAAACATCTCGGTAGGTGGTCTACAACTGGCTTCAGTGCAAATTGAGAGAAAGTCGTATCAAAAAAAATTCTCCTGGCCCCTTAAGTGTTAAACTCTTATTGTATAGTCTCTCACGTTAGAACAGACTCGTAAAATAAATTAAAGAATGTTAAAAATGATTTCATTTATGAAGGTTGACACGGCAAGATGCATTAAAGTTGTCGCATCAGAAGCAAATCTTCATTATGATCTGGAAAGAATGGCATTGCAGGCGACGGTTAAAAAGCTAATCCAAATGAGTCGATAATATGCGTCAAAAATTAATCCTAAATTTCCCTAAAGGAAACTAAGGGGTGCAAGCAGGGTTGTTTTCAAGAGTACTTGGGCTTAATTTGGGTATGAAGAAGACTCCACATTTGTATGACTTTTTTTCAGAGTTGATTTAATTATAATACCTAGGTCTCCAATTTTCTAATTTTTATTTTAAAGGTCCATGGCCTGATCGCTAATAGCCTCGCCCCCAGAAGCCCCAGATTTTACCAGAATTGGTCAATATTTTGGTATCAGAAGAAAGCTACTATTTTTATCATTTACCCTGCGAGATCTTAGAGCCAAAGGATGTTTGGTTTGGAAGTTATGAGTGAAAATGTGCCCCTTGACCAATATTAATTTTACACAGTACTCTATGGGCTTACAAAATCATGTTTTTAGCTCTCAGATCAAAACAGATTGCAATATTGGCGCGAATCTTTACAGGTGGGGTTTTAGAGTGAAGGCCAATCTTCATATCCTTAAATCCGGCCATCCTTAATTGTTAGCTATTATGGATCACTTCCCTTGTACCAGTTATTACTTCAGCCTCAATCTTGCATCCTCATGAAATACTACTATTAAATCTTTTTCATAGAAAAGATCTATCATTATACTTTTTGTAGTTGTGCTGTTGTCTTGTTTTGATATTCTTCATCTTTGTGTTAGTAAAAAAATATCTAATTGTAAATGAAAATTGTGGGTCGGTCGGCAGATATTTTTTTTTTGCTAATTAGCATAACAAAATTTGAATCGTCAAGTTTTTCTAGGGTTGGTCGAGTTATGACAAACAAACTTTTTTTGGCCAAACTCCACATTGTTAGTGTGGAAAATGGGAGGTAAAAGAACAACATAAACAATGGATGTCTACCATCATTCTTTCAGATAACTTCTTGAATGCCCTTTCTACCTCCATACCCTCCCCAAAATGAAGCAACCCTTCCTTCCCCTTCCCTCCTCTTCCCAATCTCCATCGTACCAAATACTGTCACTGTACACTTACCGTTAACTTTGAGGACCACCGATGTTATGACCTGCTGGTCAAGAGCCGGATGCTCATCGTCAACGATACACCACACAAACTTTCCTCCGTGGCTCTGTTCCGGAATGAACGTAAACTCGCTTACGGTGTCTTCCAACTTCCCATGTTTTTGATAAGTTTCTGTAACATTATTTGCCTGTATGCCAACTGTTTCTATTGACCACCGGGCAGTGGCAGCTGGTCTCGCCCCCTTTATGGTGCATGTAAACGTGTGAGGTACACCAGCGGTGACCTCTACAGTCGTCCCTGTACGATAGCCTGTTGAATTTGTAGCATCTGTCAATATTTGTGCACTGGGAGGAACTGAAAGTAAAACAAGAAAGGGAGTCTAATTATCCTCACATGATACGCTATGAGCTAATACATTCTCAATTCCCACGTCACAGTTCAGGAACTTTCATTCAATAGCACATTAAGAAAATACACCCCCTGGTTTTATGGGTATGATTTATGATACCCAGATCATACAAAGTCAGTTCATGTAAATGCATACATCTACAGCTAATTGAAATGTGTTCTCTGTAGAGGAGTTTTTTTGTAGTTCATGATGACAACAAGCGGGGAAGGTCAATGTTTTCCACATCTGATACAGATAAAATTTTGGCCAATGATCCATCCCTCAAACCTACTGAAAAAATGTTGACCATCCCCTATGATTATTTTATAGCTAGTTAAAAACATCAAATGCTGTTATATATTGAATTTTGATCACTCTCGGATCATTTAGGCTTTCATATTAAACAGTTTATTCACATCAGTAAGATTTAGTTGCCGTATGTGATGCCTGCACTTACACATGAAACATCAAATTATTATGTTCTATATATCAATTCTTGAACAAATGGATCCCACATACAAGCTGGGACTAATACACTTAAGAGGGATATGAAGCTCCACATTCACTGTGTTAAATGTATACGTTCATGTGTGCCTCGGCCAGTGTATCATAACATTGAGATCAAACTACATTTTTATATCACATGTTAGATTTGATATAGTGGTGTGTGCATTTTGTTACATTTACTACACTCTTCATGCTGTTTTACCAATTTATATCTCTATGTAACACAGAAAATTCTTGAAATCATAATTTTAAAGGTCCATGGCCCGATCGCTAATAGCCTCGTCCCCAGAAGCCCAGATTTTACCGGAAGTGGTCAACATTTTGGTATCAGCAGAAAGCTACTATTTTTCTCATTTACCCTAAAAAATCTTAGAGCCAAAGAATGTTTGGTTTGGAAGTTATGAGCGAACATGTGCCCCCATTTTGGTCGACCAATATTAATTTCACACAGTACTCTATGGGACTTACAAAATCATGTTTTTTAGCTCTCGCATCAAAACGGATTGAAATATCGGCGCGAAACTTTACAGAAGGGGTTTTGGAGTGAAGGCCAATCTATCAAGATGAAAACTTCATATCCTTAAATTGGGCCATCCCCCTTTAAATTAGCCGTTACTGTTACTATATTCCAAAATGGCAAATTTGTAAAAATTTTCCAAATTTGTAAACTGTACACCCACTTTTGTCTTCAAACTACGCCTACAAAATTAATGCTAAAACTCCAAAAGTTGATTATTTATTTTCTTTGGTGTATTCCCAGTGCAGTTTTGGCATTAAGTTTGAGAAATTAAATTTAGTTTTCCTAAAAAAAAATTAATTTCCTTTTTGTAAAAATTAGGCCGAGGCACACCTGAATAGTGTATTTATGTGTGCTTCATATCCTCTTAGTATAATTATTAGTATCAAATTCCACATATAAGTACATGCCTCATGCGTGACAATCAAACCTCCCTTGTGTGTAGCATGACTCGACCTACATTTAAGATTGCATCATCCGTTTTGTTCTGTTGATCTAATAATACAATAACACATTATGGGAGACGTGATGTGTATTAAATGACAAATGTCATCTGATACTCCAAACAGGTTTATAATATCATTTGTTTCACTATGCAACAATCAACTGCTATTAATGGTATACCAGAAATTTACAGTGCTGCATTTTTTTACTGATTTGGTTTGAATTTGTGGCCTAAAAACCATGTTATTTACAGGTGACTATGGGTGTTATACTGCATGTTTGAGAATCTGTCAACAACTTCTGCTCCATGGAGTACTTATTAAAGAATAAAGTAGTAGACTTAAACATTTTCTTCTCGGGTTTTCTTCTTTGACTGGAAGCTCCCCATTCAAAACATGTAAATTAACAACTTTGACATAGTGAATAATGTCCTCTTCTAAGTCAAAGTAAAGAGTTTGATTAGATAAGGCATAAGATTAGAAAAATATATCGCAATTTAAAGAAATTACCACGATTCATGATTACCATCAGAAGTTGCGTATAAAATTTTACTTGTCTATGTGTCAGAAAATATTCACTCGCCACAGCTCTTTGACCCCGTACAAATTGTCTTTTATTTTTAGAACAATTTTAAGCAGTGGTGACACAATTTTGACAACTTATATAAGTAGAGACATGCAAGAGCTATCATCTCTGCAAAAATCAGACAAATCCATTGCGGGAATCTTGCCATATAGGCCTAGAAAGGTCATGAATTGTATGTTATAGCGCCCTCTATATGCCGATTCTCCATTGAAAGACGTGGAAAACTAGATTTTTAAGAAAAATCATATTTGCCCGCAATGAAATTTCGTAAAATTTACACAGAATGTAGTTAGTCGACTAAATATTCCAAATCAGTTGTCGAAAGTGTGTCGCCGGCGATAATTTTTGTTTTGTTCTGGTTTTGTCATAATAAATGAGACTTTCAAACAGCTGTGTCGCACAAGAAAGTCACTTTGCAATCAGACCAGCTGTTAAACTCGACCAGAAAACAAGTTGTTTTGCACTGCCTCTTTTAAAGATATTGACCAGACTATAAATGGGTTTGTCTATATACACCTTCCTTTTACAAGTACAGAAGAATAGACAGAAATAGACAGAGAAGTTGGTCTATCAGTCTTGTTTTGTGAATATGTTGGCCTGTATTCACACACAAGACCTTGTACAATGTAGTGGTCACTACTGGTTGCAACTGACCACCTGCTCAGCTGCGTGTCCACTCTTGGGGCATAGTAAATGGACATGGCCTTGTTTTGCTAAATTTTCTCAAAACATTCTAAAATCACGCTTCTTGGCATAAATCTGTCTGGTATCATGGTTTTTCTGATGTGCTGAGTGCCTTTCATGGTTGCCGCACAGAGCCTTGAGAATGTTTACGTGGATATGTTGCGTGTTAAAAAAAATATTCAAATTATTTTCCCTAGCGAAGCCAGACAAGAATTGTGATGCAAATGTATAAAGAAATGATATACAGATCTATGCTTTTGATTAGTCATGTAAATTGTGCTGTTTCATGAAGTCTGCATCACCACTCTGGAACTACTACTACTACTAAACCAAAGTTTTAAATCCGGTTTTATCCCCGTCAACGGGGGTGGCCGGATTTAGGTAAAGTTTTCTGAAGGGGAGTATGGATCCAAAATGACATAGTAACAACATTTGAAATATACATCCCCTCTGTAAAATAAATAAGAATAGTCTTCTACAGAGGAGTAGGTATTTCAAGTAGAACAGGCTATTGGAGTTATGGGCCATAGCAGTGCCTTCCCACAATGCTTCACTCATTTTTTTTAATTCAAAGTGCTACTTAACTTATCCGGGGGGGGGGGGTACATTTGGCTTGGAACAGCTGCTGAGAGCCTGAAAGTAAGGACCTTTATCTGTACAATACTTGCTGAGAATGAGATCCATAGCTTCTCCTGAAATGTATTTCAGGTCCAAACACAAATTTTGCCATTTCCCCAGTTGTACTATTTAGTAATTTAATGTACAAGTTCACCAGCATCCAACAACAGGCCCAGCTGCCAATGTGCATTTTATTAAAAGGGATTAGCCTGTGGGTTTGGGATTCGGCAATGGCTTAAGGCGACAGATTAGGCTTTGTTTGTTGATTAGTGTTAGGATTGGGTGGTAAAGTGTGGTTTAAAGTCAAGGATTAGTAAAGGCTTCTATAAAAATCCCACCAAATATTAATATCCAATTTTCTGGCCAAATGACAACTTTACTTCTCATTTCCTTTTTATTTTATTCAGATTGCAGGCAATTTACTAACTCCCTATAATCTGCCTTATACTTGACAACTCATGCAGAATAATGTCCGTCTCTAAAATTGATATTTTTTACTTTTTGAAAGGTAATGTCTGAGTTTTTCAGGTTTTTTCCCCAAAAGAACACACTTTCTTTATTTTTTCAGATTTCTAAGGAATCTGTGTTAGAATAGCAGATTGAAATTTGGGAAGGAAAACACAGGGCTTAAAACACCTATATGGCTAGAGTTTATTGGTTGGGCCTGATAAATTTTGAACTAGTGAGCTTTGGTCATTTAGTAAGTTCATAGCAGACAACTTGTACTCCTATCTCCGCTGTCGATGCAAGATTCTAAAAGGTTATTTACTCTTTATGAAAAAATACCATCATTTTTTGAGTACTACAGTCTTTTGAGGTTCCCCTAATGGTACGGAAATATGTCCCACACCAATAACATGATGTGCTTAGTGCGTGTTGAATCAACATCATCTTATTTATTGATCCTCAATTCAACGGGCCAATCTATTCAGAACTGAATATAATAGAACTGTGAGTGTGAGAGTGACACCTGTAAGGGGGCACTTTTAAGATCTACAAACCTTACTCCTCAGGCAACAAAAATGGCCTCATGAGCTATTAAAAATGGGGTCTGTTGTTGATTTTTATTTGCCTCCTTTAAAAATTAAAGTCCCCTGGCCAACATGGAGTTCATTTATAGTACAGTACACTATAATAACTTCATGGTTGTAACAAATACGTTTCTTCACTTGGAAACCTTTTGGGGATGTGTGTGTTTTTTTGGTGTTGTTATCTTTCCTTGTGACCTTTGTTGATATTTGGGAATATTTTCCTGGAAAGGATCTTTATTAATCTAGTATTGACATTTTCATTTTGGAACAATCAGAAAACTACAATACTTTTAAAAACATTCAATTCATTGAAGTTGAAGGCACATTTTTTGTCCATTTTTAAAGCCAAGATTATTATAGCACGGGGCTATTGAATTCATCTACTACTAGTATTAAGATAATTTCATCATCCTATGGAAGGCACAATGAGAATTGAATATACATCTCCATATGGATTTGTTTGCAATAGCCATGGTAGGGTACATGATCAATGCATGGGTTGCCGGGCATGGGTGTCATCCAGGCTTCGCTTTATTTTTAGTTGCTACAATCCTGTACATGATGTGCATAGGACCTCTCTTTTGGTCTGTATATCAAAGCCTTTTGGCAAAATTTTGTGTTTTATGCTTTTCCATTATTTTCCATGATAATTTCCCTATATCCTGGGACCTGATGGGACAATGAAGATGACATTGATGAAAGTACAGTGAAGCCCTGTGGAGAAGGTCAATGGTTATGATTGCAGTCAACCAAATGTGATGTACAGTCTGGCCGCATTGGTACTTATGTTTACTGCAGACGGGTTTGTACGGTGGTTAAAAACTAAAGGCTGATATTAGTGATAGGTTTGCACCTGCAAGTATTGAATATCAACAATTTCCTTCATTACGGTGATGACATATACTTTGAACCGACCCAAATATGCTTTGCACAAAAGTATGCTAATTGTGCAAAGACACATCGCCCCGCTCGGCCCCTCGGGGATGCCCTCATGACACACGCATTAGCCAGGGTCATGTCATGGTTGGCGGGGAAACAATTTTGTTGGGTGTGAACGCGTCTTTGACAAAAGCTAGGGATGTGCGGGCTTGTGCCATCCATGGCATCGTTCATGACCGGGACCATGGCAAGTTTTTTAGCTTTTCTGAATAAACAAGGGAAAAATCGTTATTTACGCGATGCGTTAAATATGTACCCCGCCGAATGTCGGAATCACTAACATGCGATAAATTCCACTACAACACCCCACCCACACCCCAAAACCCAGACAACACACCATATCATCCCCACAACCCTGCAAAACCCCACCAATCACCAGAGAAACACCCTAAACACCCCTTGCAAAACTCCACTATCCCCTCCCCAACACCTAAACAACTCACCAACACCCAAACTCCCCAACACCCCACAACTCCCCAACACCCCTACCCCCTCACAACACTCTGCAACACCCACCCCCACCCCCAACACCCTGCAATACCTAACGCCTCCCCAACACCCCCCCCCTCCCTATGGCATAGTAGTCTTCATGTAGCGAGGGAAGGTTGCCTACCAATGTACGTTTCAGAGAATACAGCAAGTACGCTATTTAATTAGCTCATTGCCATACCTAAGACGCTGGACGCATGTATATCACATACTTTCACAATTGCAAGAAAAGTGTGCCCATGAGACGCTTTCATGCATGCGAGGAATTATAGTATCAATTGTAGTGTAGGAGTGTCAAAAATTATAGCAAATTACGTGATTTTGCATTAATAGCTCATTGCATACTCCATTCGCCCAAAATTGCCCCAACTGTTAAGCGGTCGAAAACTCTTAGCACGCTTCCTTCCACCAAGTACATCATTATATGTCTTACGGAACTCCAGAAAACTTGTAAAACAGGCCTTGCAAGGAACATTTGTCTAAATTATTGCAAATTAGATACTTAATTAGCATATTTTACGCCCCAAAATTAATCAGGTCAGGAAATCAACACCCGCTTCTTTCCACAAGTTACATCATTGCGCCCCTTACAGAACTCCAGATAAATCGATACACAACATGGGTTAACATTTTTATCACAGACGACAGATCAGGACGGAAGACGAACGGACGTGCTCATTTTATTAGTCCCCGTTCCGCCCTCGTTCGGCGGGACAATTCAATTACCCCATATGGGAAGCATATTACTCAATTCACAAGGGAGTGTGGAATTCTATCTGAATAGCAGAACTATAGGGCAATGTTGCAGCTGCCTTTTTTGGATACTCATTTCATTAGATTAAATTACCCTACAAAACAGTCTATAATTAAGAGAGAGGTCCTATTAAAAACTAAGTGTTGTTCTCTAGAATGTGTAGTTGCCTGTAGTGGAGGGCTCTTGTTCTCCAGAGAGTGATTTTATGAAGTTCAGAAATTGTTGGCAACCATATAAAGATTTAATGGGTCTGACTATTCAGAAATTCGATGTTGCCATTTTTTACGTTTGACCTTTAGTGACCCTGACAAGCGGGGCGGTCAAAGGGTCAAAAATGGTCAACATCGTCCAAAGTATATCGACATTGGTATCAACATGTGGCAAATTTCACAAGGAATATGTTATATATATTTACTTTGGTTACTTGAGCCTTGTTTCCATGTTATGCAAATAAGCTCATTAGAGACACAATATGCCATAATTTGCCTTATCAGCCCATTCGGGTGAGTACTGTCCCAAATCAGAGTTAGGCCTCATGTTTTTGCACAATGTATAGTAACCCTAACACAACCCCATATACCTTGCTATTTTAGGCCCATGGCTCAGGAAACCCAAGTTGTTTCATGTAACATGGTACAAAGAGAAAATGCTTGATGTAGTCTATACCCTCTATATCCCTTTTTTGTAACACACGGTTTACCAAGGGGGGGGTTTACCAACCCACTTGAGAATTCGTTATAAAGCACGGTGCACCCGATGCTTATGATTTATGATCCGTTACCGTTGGATAGTTATGGTCCTCCTCTTTTCCATGATACCAAAATAAGTACCAACATACCTAGTATGGCAGCACTATGACGTCATAAAGTCATTGTGCCGACAAAAGTGGCATTTTGCATAGAAAATAGGCGAAAAATCCATTTTGCGCTAAAAATCGTAGGAAGGTCGATTTTCATGCGGTTTCAGCTCTAAATGAAATGATGGCATTGACTAGTTTTACATAAGCACGAGTTTTATGAGCCATACTGTGCATATATTAATATTTTCAAAATGTTACCAAAAATATCGTAGGTGGCCAACACCCATAGGGCCCTACCCTTCGACTTGATGCATCCCCTAACCCCGTGAAGGTGCTACCCTTCACATTTGTTCGCTAAATTACCAGAAAAGGATGAGGGAACGATTACCCATAAGCTTTTTACGAAAGCTTTTGGCATTTCGCGCACCGAAGCAAAGTTCCTTTGGGGTGGTAACCACCCCTTCCCATTGTTATACGAGGGTTAAAAACCAATCTTTATGGAATGATTGTTTTTATAACCGTGAAACAACCACGATTCCCACTACAGAGACAAAAGTTGTGTTACTAGTTATCTTTTCAGTCTCAGCCATGTGTGATTTTTAATTATTCTTTTCCATCCTGGGCCCGGGGGGTGTCACTGTTCATGATAAGGGGATTCATGTGCAACCAAAGAAACACGTAAAAGGTATATTAATCAAGAGTGTGCACTATCATCCATAAAAGGGTCAAAAACCATGAGATTTGAAAAAGGGTGTACTTTTCACACTTGAACTCGATTTGAAACTTACATTAGTGTAACGATTTGGAAATTTCGAGTTTGTATCGTATTCCGGATCATTTTGTGTAAAGGAGCTATTCAGTATACCCTACAGAGACACAAATTTCTACTTGCTTAGGGGTCAATTATTGCCAATACTTATTAATTAAGGGTAGGATATTACACTTACCATACTTGTTTAGGGTGCCTTTTAGACCAATCAAATTACTTCTACTTGTTTACGGTACTCTTTTAAACTCCTTGTTTAGAGGGTGCGGGACTTTGAAAATGTGGACTTTTTGGTAAAAGCAGACTCACCCCCCTAAAAATGGCCCTTTTTGAACATCTCATCACTAAAAAGTGGACTTTCTTGTCAAACTTCTCTACACTTTGGACCATTTTATGGACAAAATCAACAAATAGGTGGACCTTTTGCCCCTTTTGTGGGATTTGTGTGTGTGTGGGTGGGGGGGGGCGACGGTGACCTGCTGCTGATCTCGGGATATTCCCCATCTCCATACTGCCAGTGCCCACGTTCAAAACACAAAACTCATAAGCTTAGGGTATGTTTTTGAATTAGGTTCTGTAACAATTAGATCATTACTTATATTAGGGGCTATTGGCCCTGATTAATTGCACACACTCTATACACTAAGACCAGGGAAATAATGATCAATGTTCAATGAAAATAGGTTCATCAAAGAAAGAAGCTAAATTGAGATAACAGTGTTCTAAATTGATCTTGCTTTAGCCTATAGACTATTCAGGGTCTATGGTTGAAAAGGATACAGCATCATACAAATGAATTAGAGAATCACAATTCTCAACACAAATGACCATACGGGGACTTGCCACAGACATCAGTCTCATTTTTAGCCTTCTGGTATATCAATGACCCCTTTGTTATGCCAATTTGGTATATGACAATGGGTCGTTTTTCAATATTTTCTCAATCGGAAACCCAATTTTTCTAAAAATTGTTGGAAGATTAGTCAAATTTTCTCAATCTGAAGTAAAAATTGTCCACATTTGAGGAAAAAAGGGCAAATAAATTTGCATTAAGGGGTTTGACGTGTTAGTGATCTACTCGATAAAATTTTCCAGAATTCATGTATATGGTATTTACAACGGTGCTGATTAAGAATCTGAAATAAAAAATGGGGGTCACCGACTTTGTTTTTGAGCTATAGTCAAAACAAAAAGGTATATTGTCACTTTTTATACCACGCAAGTCTATGGGAAAAGTCAACATCTGACGTTTGGATCGCCCACAAAATAAAAACTTCTCGATAAAATTTTGTAATTTCTAAATATGTTGAGGTCCCGATGTCGTTCTTTAAAATTTTGAAATAAAAAATGAGGGTCACCGACTTACTTTTTCCATTACACGCCGAAAACCACTGAAATTGGACACTTTTTTCAAATTGGGCGTCTTGTTGGGTGGTAAGAAAAATCCGCGCCACATTCGGCATGCAGCAAAGCAGGAACGCAGGCGTAGAGATGCGCGATTTTAATAAACG
>JAMKCH010016863.1:0-47095 GCA_023653785.1 Ophioderma brevispina
AATCTCACCATAGATATATTGGGGTAGGTACACATCACAGTATGACTTTTCATTTTGTTCCTGGTTTTCTTATTGTTGGTGTAATTGAGTTCGCGACATCTTGATTCTTAGATGTTTAGGCAATTTTAGTTGTTTGCTGTGGATTTATGTTGTCCTGTGAATCCGACACTTTTCTGCTAGATTTATGCTCCAGGACTGTATGCTCCAGGACCATATGGTCCTGTAGCTTCGGTCTGAGAGCCTATACTTTAATTTGGAAAAATATTCTAGTAAAATAGGGTCCAGGACCATATTTGCCAGATGGGCCTGGAGCATAAATAAAAATATGGTTCAGGAGCATATTGAATATGGTGAAATATGCTCCTGGATCTTATTTGGACTAGCACAAAATGTCCAGGAGCATATATGGCAAAATTGCTTCTGGAGCAATGAAGAAATATTCTAAGTCAAATACTGGAGCATGTGCATTAAATTTTGACTTAGAATAATTTCTCCAGATTACGTATGCTCCAGGACCATATGGTTAAACACACCACTAACTCACTTATACACAGTTGTCTACCATCGGAAAAATGGCAACTTTGAGCAATGTTTCTTTCACATGTAAAACTCTCCAGAGGAAATACAACAACAGCACCCCAAAGTACCAGCTGAAATCACCAAATACCAAATTTTGAACAAATGATGACCAGAGAAATTTTTAGTACGAATCACCACACGTGTCCCTATGTCAGAGAGACCGACAACACAAGATTCTCTATAGTTGCCAAAGCTAGTTAATTTGCAAATCGATGTGAAATTGATGACCGCAGGGGAGTAAATTTCCTCAAAGTTCACTGTCCAAATGCCGCGTAGTTTGAGAAAACAGTACCAGTCTATACCATGTCAATCATGAAATCATCACTTTCTTGATATGACTAGTGCATGTTCCAGACATTTTAAAAAAAAAGCACTTTTTTTTTTTGTTTTCCAGATGTCATGCAAGAATAGTCCACTCCCAGATTTTGATCCTTACGGCAGCCCGGTTTAGTGGTGTATAACCCTATGGTTCCTGGACCATATGGTTCCTGGAGCATATTTTCGGGGCCAAAATCTCATAGTATCGACTCTCTCCTGAGCAGTGTCCCTGATTTCATACAGCATTTCTGATGGCTAATTACATCATATGGTTCTTTTCAATAACCAGTTAAATGATAGCAATCGCGTAATAGTATACATGTACAGACCATTTAACACTCTCAAGTAGTACCATGAAGACGCACTGTGCATAAAACCGCTTTTCATTGGTGCGCAAATTTCTCAATCGATAATTGAACTTTGCTCTTGATCACAACAATAAAATATAAACCAATCATTCATCTAGTAATCAATGAATTTTAAGAAAATATAAGTTAAGTGATGATACCCATTAGTAAATAATCTGTAATGTCCACATTTAAATGCATTGAGTTCAGCACATCATGTGTGGGTTCATCACTGTTTAACAATCATACATGTGTGCTTAGTTGTACTAAAGATATGGAAGTTGTTGATGCCCTTTTCACAAGATCTCTGCCGAAATTTGTTGTTGCATACAGTAGTTAGAAATTTGAATCATTTTTTTATTGCATCAATTAACTATCAACTCAATCTGCAATTTACTGCACATCTGATCAGTTGTGCAAACTATTAAAAGGCACTTCAGTGATTTGTAATCAGAAATGGGAAAAAAATCAGAATTTTTGCATGTCTGTAACAAGTATAGGGTATCCTTACAGACCCTACAATTATAAGATCAGAAGCCACTATAAGACAACATCAAAGATTTCCATTCATACTGTCCCCATACTGACACTTACGATAACATGTAATTGAGAAGTTCCCTATCTTTGACACTGGCTTTTTTTCTTCTTATGTTCCTTTTTCTGTCAATTTTTCAAGTTTAACTTAAAAAACCTCAAAGAATCTTGGGTTTGGTTGAGTGGAGCTGTTTTCTCGCTTACCAGGTTTATAGTTTGTTGTTAACCATTTAATGTTTCAAGGCATACCGTGTTGTTCCTAATAAACGCCCCTGCTCTAATAAACGCCCCCCTAAGATTTTTGGATCAAACAATTCAAGAAAATGAGTTTAGCTTACCCTAAATCACATGATTTAATGGGCCCGGGACTGTCCTCTCCATATAATAGTCGCTGTTGTCATCAATATTTCTGCTTATGATCCATCACTAATGGTAGGTCCGGCACCGCGCACCGAAAAATCGCCATTTTCACGCCAAACCAACTCCCGCGCTGAAAATGTACGAATCCTTGTAATTAAACAACATAATCCATCTTAACAGAAATGTAAAATCCTTTTATCGATCATGGTCGATAAAATAACTAAAAAGCAATGCCTATAATCCTTGACCGTGACCCTTAGCAGGATACATACTACTATTAAGAATCCAAATATCCGCAAGCATTCAATCTTCACATAGATAGCGGGGCGGCTTTATTTTGTGTTCGCTCCTGATTGAGTATTTCACAAACAGTAAAGCAACAACCTCAACCCCCATAATTAATGGGATCAATTCACATTCATATGTTAATCTGGGGGGGGGGGGGTCTGACAATTGCAAGTAAACCAAACTAAAACAACATTAATTAATTCCGGATTATTTTTTTTTAAATCCTTAAAATTGACAAACCTAGATTTGAATTTATCAAATAAATCACCATGTGGTTTAGATTGCAAAAATTCCTGTCATTTCGCAAATGAGCAATGCCAAATCGTACCTGGAACCCGCTGCCCTGGATCAAGGTCCACTGATGCCGGGTGGCGAAATTTGATACAAAACAATGAATTAATTTTGCAATTCTTTTATTATTATTGAAATGAATTGCAATTTGCAATCAGAAATTCCAACGTGTGATAAATATGTGTGGTCTGATGAGCTTAAAGTAAAAAAAAAAAGATCGGGATTAGTCCTATAAGAGCTTAGAACTGTCTTGGGAATTCCTGAGCTGGCCATGCTCAGTGCAGTTCTCATCTTGACCCGGCATCTTGATCAATATGACATTCCTGGCGGTCGGCACATCGTATTTGCTCCAGATATTGCCACTTCCTCCCCAAATCTGGACTTGAAACTGCATTGGAGTATATGGAGAAATTCTACCTAGTTCTTTGAAAATTCTTTCAGCTTTGACGTGATGGATTAAATTTTCATTGAAATGTGATTGAGAGAATATCAAACTGCACAACAGTATAAGAAGTTGGAATTGAATTAGAAGAAGGATTGCCGCTGTTCAGATATAATTAAACTTTCCTATTCAACACATTAGTATCTTTCACTCCAGTATTCAGAGGGTAGCATAGACCTGTTTATGACACGACTGTGACCGTGAGAATAGGGATGGACCGCTACAGATAATTGATTTCACTATTCCTCGCGCATTTTTAGTTCACCAGGGTGCGAAAACAGTCGTCTGCCTGCTTGTTTTGTTAATTATCGTAATCGGCGAAATAAGCGTGTGCAAGGTGATTTTTTTTTGCGGGATTGACTGTAATAAATGCCCCCCCCTTTTGACAAATGGCACTGCCCCAGGGCGTTTATTAGGAACAATAACGGAACAATATTGCTAAAACAACCAATACAGAGTGGTAAATATTCTTTCAACACCCCAATTGATGCTACCAAAAGTATGAAAGAACCTCAAGTAAACTTTGCCCCTTATGTGTGGTCTGTTGCTGATCGCACAGCTTGTGAGCTGTTTTGACCCCATGTAAAATTGTCTCTTTTATTTTAGAACAATTTTAAGCAGTTGGTGACAACAATGTTTACAACTGATATAAGTCGGGACATGTAAGAGCAAAAACCGCAAAAATTCCATTCCAGGAAACTTGCCCATAGTAGCCTACAAAGGTAATGTATTGATGTTATAAAGCACCCCTATACCGGCCCTTTCTTCATATAAACACAGATGTAAAATAGAATATTTTAATTTTTAATGTTCTTTTGTTATTAAAATTTGAGTAAAATGTACACAGGAGGTAATTAAGGGAATAAATAATCCAAATCATTTGTCAACACTGTGTCGCTGTTATACTTTTGTGGGCTGTGCAATCTTTGTGTCTGTGCTTTATTATGTATGTTGTTATGTGTCACTAAAATGTTAAGCGTTTATGGGAGTGCCCACAACTTATATTCTTTGAATATAGTGAGCGCAAAATCCGAGCCACGCAAAATTCTATTATTTTTATTTTGGATTTTCATAATAACTAAAACTTTCAAACACTGTGAGCGGTGTCTAGGTATACTTTGGTTTTGGGTGTGTAATGTCATGTGTGTGTGTGTGGGTGTGTGTGCATGATTGCATATGGTACGTGTGTGGAAAAATGTACCTTGCACTTTTGGACGCATACCCCGTCGTAGGCATTTTAAAGATGCCAGTGACCCACACTCATTGTTGCTTTTATTACTTTGGCCAGATTTGGGAAGAGAGGAAATACACTGCTGATACATACAAGCTTACGACAAGCATTGGACACTAGCGAGCTGAAAGACGTTACAGATATGTAGCAAGCAGATGGGGAAGTTTCCCAATCAGGAGGACGAATCCTGGAGGATCTGATCTGGCCAAAGCTGTTTCATACATGGGTATAAGGTTTATCTGTTCCTGCATGTTTCTCTATTCTGGTTAACAGTATGACATTAACTTGGGCTCGCATTGGAACCACTATACTCATTTGTGGCTCAGCTCTTCCTTTGGTGTCTCTAATACTAATTGTGTGATTCATGCCAAGTGAAAAAGCTATTTCGATAGTTTTTTGTCGGTCTGTATGTGTGTGGTTTATTTATTTTATTCCTCCTCTTAAAGGCACTATCAGTGAGTTGCAAAATCACATTCAAAAAATCATCAAAATCAAGATTTTTGCATGTCTGTAACAGTATAGGTATTAGGGTGCATCAACGCGAAAAACGCCCTCATGTCATATCATTTTTTTTCTTTTCTGCTCCTAGTCCTCAAAGGGGGGTGGCCACTTGTCCAAAAATATCACCTCCATCAAATTAAATTCAATCGTATGTCGGCAAGGGGGTCCACCGTGAACTTAAAGTTTTGTACACAAAAGTCATAGGAGGTTTTTTGGTTGTTTTTTGATAAAACAACAAAAAAATTATGGTAAAAATTAATGGTGGTAAAAAGTGGTAAGTACTGAAGCACATCATAGGAAAAAGTTGGCCACTTTAGTCATTGCTGTCCATACCAACACTTCGCACTTTGAGCAACTGCTGTTTTCTTACTTTTCTATTAAATTTTTCCAGTTGCAAAAAGAACTTAAAAGAATTTACGACTTTTAAAGGTGGATCTTAAGTTATGCTGATATTTCAATCTGCTTTGGTGTGGAGATAAAAATGTCAAATAGATATTTATACTCTGGGCCATAAATTTTTGGACATAACAAACGTGCGCGCTGCGTACTTGCGTTGTACTGCGTCTACGTGTAAGACGATGGTGCACCGTTTTGGCGGGGAAGTAGACGTACGTTCTAAACTACTCCAAGAAATATGAGCCAGAGTATAGCTGTTTTGCAATCTTAATCATAAAACTATATTTATTATAAGTCTCTTCAATAACAGAGTCCACTATCCTGGCACTGAGGTCACCAACAGACAATTCAAACTGGCAAACCCACTGGGCATCAGAGGACTACAGCACAAATAATAATGAAGTTGGAGGAGGGTGCGGGGATAGCGGTAAGTCAACAATCCGTGCATCACGTGACTTGATAAAGCACCATAACGATGAAGTTAGTGAGGCTGCTGGGCCTAGGCCAAGTCACCGATCGGATCAGGGCACTGCAGCACCAATAACAATGATAATGGGAAAATACTGCTGGGAGGGTAAGTCACTGATCTGAGCAATCAGGGTACTACAGCACAAATAACAAAATGGGGAAGAAGTGGAGGCTCGGGTTTAAGTCACTGATCTGAGCATCAGCGGGAAACAGAACAAATAACAATGTGGAAGCTGAGCCTGACTGGGCTAGGATAAGTCACTTATTGGGAATAAGTGGGAAAAAAAGGCTGTTTGGCTAGGAAGTGTCACTATCTGGGCATCAGGGCGACTTTTTACAGCACCATACAATGAAGTTATGAAAGATTGCTTGACTAGGGGAAGTCACCATCGGGGCATCAGAGGACACGATACAGTACAAATAACAATGAAGTTTGAGGAGCTGCTGGCTGGCCAAGTCGCCTATTTGGGAATCAAAGGACTACAACACCAATAACAATGAATGGAAGAGGTTTTGGGGCTAAGGTATTTCACCAATATGGGCATTGAGTTGACTAGGGATGATACAACAACCAATACAATGAAGTTGCTGGGCTAGCCAAGTCGTGCCTACGGGATCGGAGACTACAGCAAAAAAGGACAATTTGAAGTTAGTTAGATGAGGCTGCGGGCTAGGCTTAGTGCTTATCTGGGCATCGGATTAATGACAGCACAAATGACAATGAAGTGGGGAGGAAGGAAAAGGCGTTGGGCTAGGGTAAGTAACCTATCTGGGCATAGGGGACTACAGCACAAATAAAACAAATAACTAAGGGGCTGTGGTAAGGGGTATGTGATGCGTGACCCTCTTACCTACTGTAGTTTTATTATATTAGGGTTGTGTGAGAAGCATCAATTTGATCTCGTGTATTAGTGGTCTTTTTGCCTACTGAATGTTATGTGTATAGTATACCCAACTGCTCACCATTAAATGCCAGCTGTGAGGTCTGTTTATCAGACACAGCCGGTAGCCTAGTGGATAGGGTATCGGCCTTAGTGATTAGACGGTCGTGGGTTCGTTCCTGCCTGGGGTGCAGTAATAGAAATATGTCCTTCACGGATACTTCGGGGCTTCTTGTCATTAAACTGTGTAGAAAAAGTGATTTGTCACACATTGGGTGGGTATAAAAACTGTAAAATTCTGTTAATAACAATGAAAGTCGAAGAGGCTGCGGGGCGGCCTAGGCTAAGTAACGTATCTAGGCATCGAAGGACTAAAGCACACAATAACAATGAAATTGGAGGAGGCTGCTGGGCTAGGCTAAGTCATCTATCTGAGGATCAGAGGAATACAGCACAAATAACAATGAAGTTAGAGGAGGTTGCTGGGATAGGCTAAGTCATCTATCTGGGGATCGGAGGACTACAGCACAATAAAAACTAAAATGAAAGTAAGTAGAGGAGGTTGGCCTGTGGGCTGGGCGGTCAAGGTCCATTCGTACTTCACTGTACTGTAATGACAGTGCAGCGCAGTGAAAATGGATTGAAAACCATCTTCGGAATAACACAGCAGCATTGCAATGCACTTTGATTGAACTGTGTGCTCCTATGTTGAGTCGCGATGGTTTTTGTCCATTTTCATCCATAAATGGACCTTAAGTAACCTATCTAGGCACAAGAGGACTACAGCACCAGGGCACTAAAGTTAGAAGAGGCTGATATAGCGAAGGAAAGGAAAGATTACAATTATCTGGAATAATCAGGTACCATCAGGTTCGCAGCGGCGAGTCTTACTCATTTGGTAGCCTATGCGCAGCCTACACTGTGTCTACGTGGGCAGGACTGCCACGTACCATACTGGGGCTAGTGTGGGGCAGCAGCGCAAGAACGGCTGCAAGATACACAGTTATTAGGTATACATCTATAGAATGTACACCAATGGCTACCCTGTACCTTCCCACTATGTGGAGAGAAGGTTGGGATAGGTGTAGATAGCACAAGAGTAGACGCGAGAGCTAACAAATACTACCCTGCAGTACTATGCCACTATTTTGCTAGCAGAAAAAAATGGGGCGCTTTACACTTGGCCTCTGTTATCATTTTTCGGTAATTTAGGAAAATCATTACAAAATTCAAAGCGCGGCATCGTCAACCCATCCCCCATATTCTCGCACATTTAAATAAAAATGCAAAGTATAGACAAAAATATTTAAAAATAAAAAATACAAAAGAAAAAATACTGTACGTGCTGAGTCAGTGGAAACCATGTAGCCCTCCACTATCCCTCGGTCCGCCCAAAAACACCGAATCCTGGCCGGCAAGTGCACGTCTAGTGGGTAGATAATCCTTGTCTACTCGGTAGTAGCCGTGTGGTAACTATCATGAAGAAAGGGAACTGGCATGTTATAGGAAATCACATTGATACTACAATACAAATTATGCAATCACAATTATGTGGACTTCTGTCTGTGATTGCATAATTTAGCCTACTAGCATATAGGTAAACACAGGCGGGTGACACTGTGTACAAAATACCCATAGACGATTCGCAGGCGTGTAATAGCGCCACCATTTTCGATAAAGCATCCCGCCCACACCTAGTTTGATTTAGGGCAGATAAGTTTACAGGGAATGTGATTCGTTGTTTTTTTCGCGGTACAGCGCCACGTATGACCGGCAACATTCCCTAGTCACCAATATCATGCAGTTAACCTCCACTTTGTTGATCCGAGTGTCCTATCCCGACTTATTTAGGATCCCTGGTTACCTCAGTACTATTGCTTTATTAAGTAGTGTTTCCTTTGGTTTTAGATTCTAAACCAGAATTATGTGACATGGTACATGACTAGCACAATATCATGGAGAAACTTATAGCAGCTATTACGATGCATTACCATACACACGTGATGGACTGATGACAGCTATAGAACCATGGAGTGGACACTATGAGGTGGTCAGTCCTATATGGGCAACAGTCTATGTGCACGTTGATGAGCATACAAATCAGGTGAGGTGATTTTTAACTCCTGAGATTGTTCACCAGCCCATAGTTTGATGGTATTAAAATGTGGGTAATTTATTTATAGGTTGTATACAGAGTAAAAGCTTATGCATTTGATTACATTTAAGAGTTTTTAGAACCAATATTTCAAAAACTCAACTACCGTTTGCCTTGCCGTTTCTTCTTCTCATTTCTTCCTTTCTATTGGAACCAGGCGGGTGACACTGTGTATAAAACAATGCCCATATACAATTTTTTATATCCGATAGTGATGCGCCAGCATTTTTTCGATGAAGCTACATAATATTATGTTATCATAAACCTTATTCTGACGTAAACCGAGGTGCCGTAGCGTAATAGCGGCCCCATACAACTGGCGACTATAAGCTCCAGATTTCATGCGATCAGTAGCGTATGCTCCTATCTCTTGACTCGAGTGTCCTATCAAGATTTATTTAGGATCCCTGTTGGAACTTGTGTCGAAGTCATTGTTATATACCTCATATTAGAATTCCTCCTCTCACCTTATTGGTTACAATTAGAGTCCCTAAAGAGCTGGGCCCCTTTTTCTATCAAGATGACGTCACGATGAACTGTGGCCGGGGCACGGGAATCGACTGTGCCCGGAAAATAATAGGACAGTCTCAACTCCTCAAACCCGTGTTCATAGATCGCACATGTAGTGCGCGTCCCTGTGCCATGTAACGATAGGCAGTTGCAAATGTTTGAAGTTGCTTAGGCCTTGTCAGTTCGGACAATTTTTAAAACCAATCAGATGAGAAGAATCTATATATTCGTATTATATAAAACAAATATGACTGCTTAATATTCGGGACACGGGCACCACTCGGTGATGTCAAAACCATGAATATGCCCTCAGCTTCGCTTTGGGCTAGTCATGGTTTTGACATCACCTTGGGCTATAGCAGTCAAGATTTGTTTAATAGTATCTGTAATCATAGTCCGGCTACAACTGTAAAGAATAGGGCTCCGTTTTCATGTTATTCCGGTTGTCGTGGATGGAGCCTGGATGTGGCTCTGCGGCCAGACTATAATTTCACACCGATTTCAACTTATACAATGATGAAAACCGGTCAATTCCAAGGAAACTGATGGTCAACTGGCGGTTTGAGTGTGAAGCCAGCCATTAATGATGATAGGAAAAATACTAGCAATGAAAGTGTGATGACAAGGTGATTGAATTGCTTGCGGGAGTCTTTATAATAAACAAGTTGCTTCTTATTGTGAGGGAGAGCTGCAGGACTTGAGGCATACAGTCAAGGATGGTAAATGAGCAACTTGCTTGGGACGTGAGGTGACTGCTTGTGAATAATAACAGGACACTTTAATCAAAGAAATCGAATTCGTAATATTAAAAGAATGTGTTAAAGGGATTAGCCAGCGATATGAGAGAGAACGAAAAAAAATGTGGGAAATGGATTTGTTTAACTTTAAATCCGGGGATAAGTTTGTACACTTCCATTAAAGCTTTAATTGTTGAAAACAAAAACTACCAAATAGTGCAAACAAATGAAAGTATTTGAGGAAGTTGTCATGCCGTTCCCGCAAATAGACATACAGCGAGACATCTCAAATCTGCACTAAACAGCTTTTGCGGTTTTACACCAGTACAAAAAAAAACAAAGATCAATAATGTTTGTGTTGAGGTCAAACTGTGTGAGCATGGTGCACAATATCACGCTGAAAATCTGTGATATAACAGCGGGAAAGCTTTTTGATCTCAAGTCGGAATTTGATCAGCACGTATAGAAATGACAGAATCAGATAAAAAGTACGGCCTTGGTTATACTAACCCTAACCAGGACCGGTAGTTTTGCCGACGACGGCCCAAATGCAACGAAAGGCAATCTATTTTTATTTTTACGGCCCAGAGGCAACGAGAAGCCAAAGTTTGAGTTTCGTGCTCTCGGCCGTTTTCCCGGCAAAGGAATAAGTAGCGTAAAGTCAATAACGGCCCACATGCAACGAAAAACATCGCGCCCATTTTCCCGGAAGACGGCCAAATGCAACGAAAAACATCGCGTCATTTTCCCGGAAGAAGCCCAGATGCAACGAAAAACAGCGCGGCCATTTACCGGAACGGGGGGGGGGGGGGGGGAACGTCCAGATGAAACGAGAGAAACATCGCGGGCAAATGCAATAAAAAAGAGGTAAATAAATAAATAAATAAATAAATTAAATAATGGATGGTACTGCACACTGATCTATGAAATTGTATTATAGTTCGGCAGTCGTGAGTGGCGCTATTACGTACATCATTAGTCGTGCGTGGCGCTATTATGCTACGTCATGTCCCGGTTACGTCCTGAATACGTTTATGCATAATTAATCCAATAGTTATCGAAAATGGTGGCCTATCACCATCGAATCGAAATTGTCTATGGGCATTTGTACAGTGGTCACCCGCCTGATGCAAAGCATTGGCCTGCTGCGGGCAATCCGTCCGAAATGCAGTGAAAAGAATCGCTCATTCAGATCAATATACGGCCCAAGATGCAACGAAAAACATCGCGTCATTTCCGGAAGACGGCCCAGAGCCACGAAAAAAACATCGCATCATTTTCCGGAAGGACGGCCCAGGTTGCAACGAAAACATCGCGTCATTTTCAGGTAAAGACGGCCAGATGCAACGAGAGCAATGAAAGTAATTTGCGCGACCAAAAATAGTTGTTGACGGCCAGATGCAACGAAACAAGATTTTCCGACCGGTACCACGTTGTCGTTGCCTCTCATTTCCTCCCGGCCGCCGGTAGGGTTCAATACACGGATTTAAAGCAAACCACTGGCAGGGTTATGTTCGCATATCCATGCCAGTAACAAAAATATAAAATAGGAATTTTGATGATTTTTTCGAGTTTCGGATTAGCAAATTCGCTGTATCCCTTTAACCTTAATCTTTATTGTAATCATGTGATTTGTATAGCTCACATACTAAGTTCCTCAGATGGATGGAAGTATTTAAGCATGGAGCAGGAGCTGGACACTTTGCCAAAGGTGGTCGTTATGTAGCCTCACTGACGGCATGGGAAACCTTACCATAGTAATTGAAACCATGGTAATTATACCTAATAGGATATATGAGTAAAATATAAGGTATCTGTATTCATGAACCAATTTACAAGTGTCTCTTTAAAAACAATATTGTTGATATTGACAATTTTGTTTTTAACTTTTATTTTTTGAGTGGCAGGTAGGTAGCTTTCTTTTTTTTGTTTTTATTTGGAATATTCGTTTGTACTAATGAATCATAGAACTGAATTTATAAGCTTTAATACTTGAAAATATGTCTATCAAAAAAAGTCATGAAACCTCCAAAATGACTTTTGTGACTGCTGCTCTTGCAGAGGTGTGTGTGTTGGTTTGAATTTGCAGTGGACTTTCTTTGCTCACAGCTATTGTAATCTAGCGGTTGATCAAACACGTGCTCTGAAAATAGGTAAAATAGGCCCACATATAACTGTGATGGCACAATAGCCCGAGCAGAAAGTCACACCCGCCCGTTGAGACTGGCTAGCTGTTGGCAAAAGGTCCATATCTATCTATCTAACGGCTGCAGCCGAGATGCTATTCACCAAATGTCCCTGTTTGTTCATTAGGTGGGGATGTCAGATGGATCGCTGGATGTCTAGAGCAATCACACAATGTTAGTTTAAAGGGGAGACGACCCTGTTTTGGCATGGTAAACTTCTACGGCATTGCAATGCAGTGCTGCTGCAGTGCCGATATATCGATCACTTTCTACTGCCAAACTGTGGCAACTCACTGCAAATGCAAGTTTAAAATGAATTTAACTTGTTGCAGGACTACATTGCAGCATCTTGGGCAGACTGATATTCGGGCAATGCAATCCGCTGCAATTACAGTGCAGTGGAGTATGAATGGACCTTAAAGTGTTATTGTTGAGCCAGATTGTAGCAGTCAATGGGCAAAATGAGTGTGCGCACTACTAGTTAGTACAATAAAGCATGTCATAATGCATTGTCGTGGTACCTGCCCATTGCTGCCCACAGGATTCTCAAGATGTCCCATCAAAGAACATAAAGCGGACAGGCAGGCATTTTGAAATCAATCAAATAAACAAAAAAACACTTATTTTGTTTTGTCTCATTTCACAATAATGGTAAAATTTGTGGTTCCCATTTCAAGCTATGTTTTTGAAAATGTAAAGTACAAAGAGGCAATGACAGAACCATACAATTAACCACTCAATAAGGGATAAAGCTTTGTTTCTCTTTATATGCAATTCTATTACCTCTGCTGGGGCCCATTATTGAAAATGCTGCATTCTGATAGGTCAGTTTACGGCCCATTATTCTGCACAATGGGTCGCGAATACATTTTCTCATTATATCACAGTTTTTTAGGTAATATAATAGAAATAAAGGTTTGCAGTATATTTAATGGGCTCATAATGTATCCTCGGCCGGAAAAAAATAAAATACTGACTCGGCTGCGCCTCGTCCATTAATTTGTTTTTCCGGACCTCGGACCCTTATTCGCCATCAAGGATCTGCATCACCTTATTTCTTAATTTTTGATTTTTTCATTGCAGTCCCATAATCATTCTGTTGCATCCGACCTGCTCTTCCACATAGGATGTTCAGTGCACAGCTGCTTCATTTACAGTTAAAGCTCAATTGGTAAGTTCAGGTGCTAGTAGATTGTCATTTGGTGAATGAATTTCTGATGTTGCTAAAAGCACTAATCATGATTGTGTAAATCAAAAAATCAAAACTAAACATCAAAACAGATTTGTGGCATATCTGTAACATGTATAGATGAGGTGTCAGTCATTGTTTACAAACCAAGTTAGCACCTGTCTACTGACAGTTTAGAGGTGTAAAGAATAGCCCATACAGTTACAGCATTCAATATCCTTATCACGCCCCATTGATCGCACATTTTAAAAGCACAAGCCCTGAGGGTGCTCATGCGTACTGGTGGGTTAGTGCTTTGTTCGTTGCCTCGGCGTTGACGTCACATCAACTCATCTATAGGTACTGCTCACATACCGACAAGCGTTAAGACTGAAAGCACCTAATAAGGACAAAATCAGGTATATTTTTGCATCAATACTGTCCGTAGGGGCACTTCCTACAACACGTAATTGAATGGGATTCAAATCATTGAACACAGGCTGTTTGCTTATTTTTCTGCATTTTTCAGGTGCAAAAAAAAAAACAAAAAAAGAACTTAGGAGAATTTCTACAGATTATCTTCACTTACAGAAATACAAAAATTAAGCCTAGTTTTTATATTGAATTATAAAGCAAATCAAAAATCACCTTTTTTCTCTTTTAAGACTTTTCGTAGACAAGACATGGTAAAAAATCTATTTTTTAATCTATATGAACTTACTTTAGGACACAAAAATGTGGGCCTACAAAATCCTCTTTGTTACCCTTTTAAGCTATTTCTGTCAATTGCAAAATTGAATTTTGACCTCTTTCAGGTGGAATCACGTAGTTGTCTTTTTAAACAATTCGTTAGTCATCTGTATGTCGGCCAGCAAAATCATTCACACATAAAGAATATTTTGGTGTGGGCCGCCAGCTCTAGTTGGCCAAGGTGGCAAGGCCACTTAGCAACCGTTGTCGTGTGGATGTGTGTCACTAAATTGTTTTGGCTCCCCCGCCAACTTTAGTTGGCAACAAAGGGGGGGGACTATAGAAATGCCCGAGTCCGCTGTGTGTGTGAGTGTGGTGTGTTGTCCCAAGCAAGTATCTTAGTTGGCAAAGGGGGAATATAGAAATGCCCTGCGTCCGGTGTGTGTGAGTTGTGTGTGTTGTGTACCAAGCAATATCTCTGGATATAAGCAGTGGGGTGTCCATCTTAACAACATAGATGTATCTCAAAGTAGGCGTTGGCTGGGAGGTAAAGTGGGTCATCTGTGTGTGACATAGGTGTCAAAGGTCAATTATGGTCAAAAATAGGGTCAAATTTGGTCCAAAAATAGAATATATTGTATCAAGCCTTGTAACACGATATCTTTTGATCTAAGCAAATAGGGTTTGTCCATCTTCGCACCATAGATGTCACCCAAGTGACGGTGGATGAAGTGCGGAGGTGGGGTCATGGGTGGCATGGGTCAAAGGTTCAAATCTGGTCAAAACTGGGTCAAATTTGGTCAAAAAATAGAGATATAAGCTTTGTAAACACGAGGGGGGGTATCTTTTGATCTAAGCAAGTATGGGTGCCCATCTTCGCACATAGATGTCACCAAGTAGACGGTGGTGGAGTTCGGAGGTGGGAGCATGTGGCATGGGCCAAAGGTCAAATGCGTTTACTAAAAAATGGGATTAAATTGCTTTAAGCCTTGGCAATGTGGAGGGATGATGAAACTTGGTGGGTGTTGGTCAACATTCCAGTGCAGAAAAAATGGAAGGTCCATTTCGGTCATGCAGGGTAATTCAGGTCAAATGGAAATAATATTGACTTATAAACCGTTGGTCAAATGTGCGGGGGTAGGATGATGAACTTGGTGGGTGTGGTCAACTTTCAGTGCTGAAAAAATGAAGGTCATTTCAAGGCATGCCGGGTCCCAATCAAGGTTCAAATCACTAAGTATGTGGTAGGGATGAAACTTGGTGGTGTGGCGTCAACATTCAGTGACGAAAAATTTTGATGGTAATATTCAAGGTCAAATCCATACACATCGTAGTATGGTCATGAAACCTGATGGGTGTAGTACGCATTCTGCGAAAATTTGAAGGTCAGTTCAAGGCATAGTGGGCGGTATTCAAGGTCAACTAACTCAACATGTGGTAGGACATGAAACTTTGTGGATGTGGTCCAACATTTCTAAACCCAAAATTGTGAAGGCATTCAAGCGTCAAGGGGTCATCTAAGGTCAATAACTACAAATCCCTGTGATCTTTAAAATATAGTTCCCTCCATTTACTATCGCGAAGGGCGGGGCGGGGGACCTTTGTGTTCGAGAACCGCCTTGTTTAAAATGACCTCAGTTGAAAAGTTGAAGTTCATTTGTGGTCATAGGTGCACCATGGGATCACTCCCATATGTTGATGAGGTCAAAGGTCATGTGAGGTCAAAGGTCAGTAGGTCAAAGGTCATGCGAGGGTCCAGTTTTGAAAAATAGGCTGGAAATGTAAAATGGACCTACATTGACACGTTATGATTCAAACTTGATCATAGTGCAATCTGGGCTCCCTTCATTTGTTGATGAGGGTCAAAAGGCATGTGCCAATGTCCAAAGGGCATAAGAGGTCAAGTTGGAAGACAGGCTGGGTGGCCCACAGGCTGCTATTCTTGAATTAAAGATGGTGTTGGAAGCCAAGAAGAAGCACAAAATTCTAGTTAATATATGACATGTTTTTTTGCTCGGAGGTAGTGGACATTTAAAATGACCACTAGCCACTCAATGTTGTTTGGATTACAAAGACCTTCTAACCTAGTGGCCACGTTAGCCAGTGAGTAACTAAACATAGCAGATCGTCTGTTGAAAACAATTTCTTTTTCCATTATCTTATTGAGATGAAAACATTGCTTACATTTTGATGACAAAGTCTTGGACAAACTGTATTTTTTCACCCGTACAACCAGAAATTTGACTTTTGGCTATTTTCAGATTTCAATCCTAACTCAAAACCATTAGGTTTTACATGTTAATTGGAATCTTATAACCGATGAAACATTGGTTTACTTCTCAAAATATTGGAGAAACTTTAAGATGTTCTCTCCTATGGGTACCTTCCATTACCCTAACAAGAGCAATCTTTCTTAGATCTGCACCAACCTCTGTGTCAAATTTCAGCGAGATTTATCTCAAATGCACAAAGCCCCCACAATTTGTCACAAATCTGCTCCACTTTATCTGAATCTGAAACCTGAATGTGATTACTTTTGTCACTTATTAAATAGGCATCAAAGATAACAAGTCCAATGTAGGGTTTATACCAGGCTTGAGGTTGATGGGTCTAACCTACTTACTTTGCAAAAGAAGGCTTCAATAAAGTAAAGTCATATAGAAAAAGTTGCAATGTGTCTCAATACATAAAGGAGACCCTACCCTATAACATATTACCTATAAATGTAAGTACGTAGCTGCAAGTAGACAGTGTTCATACTGCCAACCAGTCTGTTTTTTTAATTGCACTTTTTTTGTCCATTCTTTTTGACATATCCAAGAGCAAAAAAATATAACAATACATAATTTTTTGGTGAGTGTTTGAAAAAAAAAAACCGACCTGACCTCATATGGAAAAAATATGAACGCGCTCTATCCAGGTGAAATTAGGAGACACTTCCCTCAGGCCCCCACCAGGGCACTGCCTCTGAATACCACCAGGGACCTGGGGCCCACTGGAGCCCGACTCCAAGTCTACAAGGAAAATAACAATAAAAACAAAAACTTGAACATTCAAAGGTTGGCAGGTATGCATGCTCAGAGCCGTTTCATTGCCCTTGGACCAGATGAAAATTTAGGACCCTTCAGGGCTGGTTTCCTCAAAAAAACATTGAAGTAATGGCAGAAGGTAGCTAAATTGGTCATGATTAAAGAGAAGGGGTATGCAAAAAAAACAGGGATCCCCATCTCTGTTTTGATTTATATTTACATCATTGTCCCCCCATTATTTTCTTTATATTACGCACTCAAATTTCGGCACCCTGAATCTCAAGGACCCTGGCCTCCAGGACCATCTTCGCCATTGGTGAGTGCAAACATAATTTGCAAGACATCATATGTTTCTATAATATTTGTGTATGCACGTTTTAAATGACTTCTCTAAAATTCTGTTCAGAGCTTGTAATTGCAATTTTTCATGTGTCCCACAGACGATGTGTGTATTTTTATTTGTGAATAGTATTGATTAGGAAAGTTGGACAAAATAAACAACATTGTGTCTTCTACTTTGACAATGAGAATGTATACTCCCTTTTTTAATTTTAGTGTAACAGGGAATGTTCAGTTTAGACTAGAGTTGATGAATTTACACGATGACAACGGAGACTACCGGTCAGAAAGGTTCATATCCCACACCCCCTGCATCTGCACCATTCCCTGTGCCTTATAAAGATGATTTTGGACAGTAAGTACTTGTATGCTTAGGATTGAGTTTTCTTAAAAGTGTTGCAAATAAGCAAATTAAATTCCCCTACTGAATCTTCACAAACTTATAAACTCTGTAAATGATACTCTATAAACCAAACTCGGAGTGTATGTCATATCAAATGCCAATTCCAGTAATGAACTAATTGAATATTTAGATCAAAAACTATCCAAACTGCTATCGGAAAATAGTCTGACTCAAATCAAACCGTCCTCACTGAGTGGTATTATCATGTTCATCTTTATGGATGTTACATGACTATGTTTAATGTCAATTTGCTTTGTAATAAATGATAATGAGGATAATTTTTATCGTATACTCTATCAGCATTCTGCAAGAGTGATGGTTATGATATGCTAATGTAATTCACCACTGTTAATTAGGTGTCCAACCACACAAAAAGGAGTAGGAGAATCTGGGTAGGGTATTCTCAGGATGGGTTTCTTGGTTTATGTTAATGTGCATGAGCAAAACAAGGCACACATGCATGCATTGAAGCATTAAAAGTCTTAACGAACGATTGTGTGAATACTCTGGCTCATAATTTCTCAGTATAATACATTGTACATGTCTCTTTCATGAACTGGTCTGCATGCAAATCATCGGTGCTGTTAGTGGAGGAAGTGGGGATAAGTTAGTTATAAAGAACATATACTATGAGCCCACTTAAAGAGGAACTAAACCTTAAAAGAGCGACAAGCTTTGTTATATAGCATAATAATACTCCATATAGGGTAATTTCTATCTCTCAAACCCATCCCTCTAAAAATAAAAGCATTCATTTATGATTCATGGGTGTATCATTTTGGACTTTGGATTGAGTAGCCTGTGTCCACCAAAGAGTGCCCGGCCAAAGCGACATGCAGGCCTCCTATATTATGAAGCACACATGTTAATATCAAAACATAATTGTAGTGATGAGGGGTCCTATTCAAAAATTCCACGTGCATTCAGTGTCAGAAAAGCAATTGTTATAGACAGTGCACATTGCAATGTTATGTGTGGAACGGAATCTTATCGGTTAAAAGTGAGTCAATAGAAAATCTTGTCTTCCGTGAAAAGTGATTGGTCCAGGAATGGCCAGAAATACGCTTTTCCAGTCAGGTTTTTTTGCTCATACACAGTATAGAACTATTATGCCACACTAGGATCAAAACATTAATCCTACTTATAGCCAATTGCTTGAACCAATGCCTACTCCATCATACACATGGAAGGTTTGGAATAGCCACAATTCGCCATCACAAGAAATGTTTTGTTACTGTATTTCAATGTAGGGATTGTGTGAACTCTTTCACCGGCACTCCCGGGCTGCGCATCAAAAGTCAAAATTGATACACCCATGAACACTAAATTAATACTTTTATTTAGAGGAATAAGTTTGAGAGAATGAAATTACTTCTATTCGAATGGTATATATGTATCTAAACATGTGGGCTTTTGATGAATATGTAGGGTTTGTTCCCCTTTAAAGTGGTGCCAGTTGCCAGGTGATTCTGAAGGTCATATATGACAAAAAATGGCAGCCAGTCCAGATATTCCTGCTCTATTATTGGGTTTGCCATTCACCATTGTTTCATTTTCAGAACAATCTTAAATTTACAATTTTATTGTTTCATCCAGCAGAGGATGTGACATCATCACAGTGCTTGGTAGTTAAATCATTCATTTTAAAGTTCATGCAATATGGACATTATATCATTTACAGTAATGATTTTAGTAGTAGCAAAAATAGTAAAAACCAGTTTTAAATCTGTTTTGTCCTGCTAGCGGGGGTGGCCGGATCCACCTGCACATTCACAGCAATTACTGTTGTGCTGAGGATTTGTGGAGCAAAATGTATTTGACCGGATGCCCTTGCTGACGTCCATGGTGATGACAGCCATGAGCTCTTCCAGAGCTAATGCCCTTGTAGGTATATCTTCTTTTTAGTCTATAGGGTAAACCCTCGAAACCCCAATGGGGGGAGTTGGTTAGCCGCCGCCAACCAGGCACTGGGACAGGTAGTACTGGTACCAGGATACTGGTAGTAGGTCCTCAAAAAAACCCTGATCTGACAGTTGAATAATGTTTAAAGGTAAATTAATTTTTGGAATGAATTTTTGTTATCAAGTATTTCTTGAATATGTTGCTTTTTGGTTAATTCTATAGATCCATTTCAGTTTCGATTGAATACAGACCGGGACAAACTATATTGTAATTTCATTAATATTTGTGAAAATCATTTAGAGCGTTTTTTTAAGCCCTTAATTACTAGTTGGAGTAATAATTTGTTGGCCCAAAGTTACTAGGTATGCCCCCTTCCCCGCCAAAACGCGCACCATTGGGTTGCAACTTGCAAGTTAGATGCAGTCATGCAATAGCAATAAGTTCAACACAAAATAAATAATACAACATTCTTATTCAAGCATGCTTGCTAATGCTACCAGCTGCATATTGTGACCAATGTAGATCAGGAAAGATTCTGCAAGTAATTCATGACAGATTTTATGTGGTTCTGTTCAATGAGAAGCTACGTATATTTTGCCTTGCCAGAAAACAACAGGCATTCTGAATGTTAACATGTGACATCATAGATCACATATTATACCTTACCCCCAAAGTAGCATGGAAAAACGTCACAATCATTACATTTCCTCCCTGCAGTGTATCATTCTCACAGGCTACCAGAATCAGCGAGGCAGACAATTTTGCAGATCAGTCCGGTGTGTATGAAATTCGCGACACCAGTGACCACGTTCATAAGTTAGCCATGCAGCAAGTGTTCCCGAGTAACCCCATCATCGAGGCATCCCAGCTGATCCAAACCTGACCGTATCTTACATAGGAAAATTCAACTGGTTAAGCTTCCCATGAATCCTTTTTTACATGCATGCGTATCTCTGGTGCAGGTTACCCACAATTCAGTGAGGGCAGTAATTTGCTGATCAAGCAGGGGTGTGTGAAATACGCGAACCATGGATACGCAACACAAGCTGGCCATGAGACAGTTTACCCAGAGTATCCTCTTGTATGGTTGTAATGATGGTGTGACCCTGATCTGAGATCGGTAACTTTGAATGGTAAGTGCAGGAAGTGGTAGCATTAATAAAGGTATGTATTTGTTTTATTTTTGTGTAGCGTTCATGCATCCTAGTGTTGCGTTAGTGCATTTATAATAATATTAGCAGAGGAATTTCCTTCAATTTGGCCCCAAGCCAACAGGTTTATATGACTGTTCAGTTATGAAAGTGGCATTTTGTGTTGCCTTCATAACAGGCGGGCTGCATATGCATTTGGATGTCAATCACAGTTAACATTGGCTCACTTCTGCATGCTGGTGATTTGCACCGGCGACCTCCGTATTACTTAGCACGACGATCTGCCAACTGAGCTATCGAGCCTGGGTTGGTAGAGGAAGCGATAATATTATTTATAGGTGTTGGTCCGATTTTTTTTTCAACATTGACGTGTCGCTGGCCATCTCCAGGAAGATGAATAAATATGCATCCTTGTCTACCTGGAGAACTAAGTAGTTTAAAATTTCAAAAACAAATATAAGGTGTACAGTACAATATACCTTCTGATGCTATCCCTAGGAAAAGTGAAGGAACCATTTTGAATACACTATAGATAATTATGTATCGCTCCTCTTACCAACCTGGCTAGCTGCTTAGTTGCAAGGAGAATTGTTTTTTTTTTATGCAGTCATACAAAGGCGAGCCAATCCGGCCAAGCGCACAAGGTTGTTTTTTCAACACAAACGTGTTGCTGGCCATCTCCAGGGAAAGTTTAATAAATATATATCATGGCAATATGTTAAACAAGCTCAACAAGTTTGTTGTTAGAGTATGTTTGAAATTGACCTCATTTTGAGCCCAGTGGTCCAAAATTCTTATATGAATTTGAGAACATTATATAGACACAGGGCACAGCATGATTGATGTGCAATTACATCATCAGAACATTTAAAGTGACATGGTCCAATTGCTAATACTACGAGCCTCGTTCCCAGAACCTCAAATATAAACTGGAGTGTGTAAAAAATTTTGGTATCTAAAGAAAGCTACTATTTTGCCACATTTTACCATGTGCAATCTTAGGGCTAAAAGAGTTTGGTTTGGATGTTATGATAAAAAATGTTGCCCATTTTGGCCGACCAAATTATTAATTAAACTGTACTCTATGGATACAAAATCATGTTTTTATCTTTCACATCAAAACTGACGTTGAAATCGGCACAAAACCTTACAGCTGGGGTTTTGGGGTGAATGCCATTTATTAAGATAAAAACTTTGTATACTTAAATTGGGTCATCCCAACAGGGCGGCTCAGAAGACTTCCCAAGTACCTTTTCACATACAAATACGTTTTTCCGTGCCAACGGGAACCTCTCATAGCAATAACACTTTAATCATAGTTCCGCACAAACAAGGTTCCTTGTACATGATCGAGAGCTGGCTAAGTTCTTAGTTGAGTTCAATTTCTAATGTATAGTATATGGACACGATCAAGAAATGATTCCGATTTCTATGCGCTTCTTTGTGTACAGTATTTTTAAATATGTCTGAGAGTCATCTTCTACTGAGTTTACTTATCATTTGAGTAGTACCTGAAGCACAGCAGCAGAATAGTCATTAAGTAATCCAAATGCTTGAAGGGCCACGACCATAGAGCACCGTTCAGACGCGCTCTGATGCACATTTGACACCAGGCTTTTTCACTGTTTCTGATTCCGCTGAGGTCCACTAGCGTCACCGGCCACCCAGCACCGACGCATGATTCACCCACCTCCACACAACGCGTCCGCGATACTATGCAGACTATCCTTATCCTATTTTACTCCCGTACCCATTCTGGCATCAGCTGCTGTGTTGAAAACTTCCAATAGTACTACTTTCGTAATACTTTCGGCACATGACCTGCTTCTAAAGATGAATTTCTACGTATTACAATTTTAAGTTGGGGAATATATCCAGCATTGTTACTTATTTGATATAATGTTGGGATGGGTCATTTGGTAAGAACTCGATTAAAAAATAGTCAGGAATAGGCAGTAACTTTGGGTGGGTAAACCGGGGGTGGTCACTGAGTCTAGGAAGTTGAGACTGAGTCCTAGGGCAAGGATGGAATGATTTGTATCATCATGTTGGCATCGGGATAGGAACGGGGCTAGGAACGGATTGATGTTTACTTCTTTTGGCTTGACAATCACCAATCATGTGCAGTTTGTAGAACTAGGCGGTGTTGATACACTTGACCAATGTTACCTTCCCGGCGACAAAAAAAGAAATGAAGTCAACACGCAAATTGCCAGTCGATAATATGGTTCGCACGCAAAGGATTATGGGGGCGGGCTTCCGAGCTGTTGTTGGTCATCCCTTTAAAAGTTCTGCTATTAAGTATTTTTAGGTCCAAAAGGGGCAATTTTAAAATCAAATGTAAAATATCAAAACATATTCCCTGAGAAAATTCATTGTGGCTGGTTAAATCTGTCAAGTAACAGTTTGTTTCTCCAAAAAATTTGTACAACCAGGGTAATGATCACATATTTGCCATTTACAAATTCCAGTAGCCTTTTCATACATTTAACCCTAAAAGAGCCAGGCTTTTTGCACCATCTCAACGCTGGGAGTCATCAAATCCGTTCCAAGGAAGATACCGCCCCCACCCCCCCCCCCCCAGTATCTCACAAACAGGATGATGACTTATCATATTGTGGTACCAATGGTAGCTATGACCCGCCCCGAGTACATTGATACCAAAAAAAGTACAACACATACAGTGTATGAAATCACCGTGCGTCCAAAATGACATCATGCAAAAAATGTGATGAAAAATAAAAAAAATCACAAAATTCATGGTTTTCGCCCATTTTCAAGCAAAAGTTGGATTTTTTGGCCATGTTGTGTCAAGTAGCACCACACATTGCTTTACTTACAAATAAATATCAGTAAGATAAAACATAGGGTAACTGTATCCTTAGCACAAAAAACTGGTTTCTGCTTGTTCCGTTGTTAATTTCAAAAGGGAAATGGCTTTTCTTCCCACACGCAGTGCGCGATTATGTAACGCCGCGTCATAAACGTAGGTCCGATTTTGATAATAAAAATTGTCATTAAGCCCAAATATGGTCGAGCTATGAGTTGCAAATATTTTAAAAACTCATAGCGAGGTCAATAAATATTGGGCGCAACTCATCCAATTTTATCATTATCATGGATTGGATCCGATATTTTCACACATTGGGACTACTCAGAACATGATAATGTTCAAAATAGTCTTAAATCCAGCGCAAGGCTTCAAAGAAAATAAGTCATGAGCTGTAATTTTAGAGGCGTGCAAAAATAACAATAGTTGAGATACACAAAATGTTGAGGGGTGGATTTTACTGGTGGCTGGGAAGAGGTTTCACACATTTTATGTTCACTTTGTGATTCTGCGTGCAGGAAAGATGCCACTTTTTTGCATTGATGTTATGATAAGGAAGGTGGAGTCTTCCTAGCATTTAGAGTCCGAAAGGTGGATTGCCACACAGCCTAAAGCCACTGGTGTATTCTTTTGGGTTAATACAAATGTAACCTTTGAGGTGACATCTGATATTGTTTAGTGTAACTTTATGTGTGCTATACATGTTTTGCATATAGGAAACTGTTTCTTGTTTCTGTTTGACCTCGGTTACTAATTTTTTTAATGTTGGACAAGTTTACAGCTAGCTGCCCTGGCCTCGTAGCAAAGAATTTATTTCATACTCAATTCTTTAGAGTTTTATTTATCTACATGACTCCAAACAAACATGATTATGAAGATTTGAAGTGTATCCTGACTATGAATCTTTAGCACTTGTAAAGAAAATATGGCTGAAAAGGAATGGAACCAAGACAATTATGTTCACTAACTATCCCATCCCTGTTGATGGAGCAGATTCTTCAGTTAAGGTTTTGCTATAGGCCACTAGTCAGAGGTCATAATCTTGCTTGCCATATAAAGATCATGACCAGTTGGATATGGAGAAATAATCAAACTCCATACAATTTTGATTCTTCTGTGTGTCTCGAATACACAGAACCCTTGTCAACATCAATACCTTCTGTTTTTGGGTAGTATTTCTAGAAATACTGCTTTTTGTAATTTTTTTTTCTAGCAAAGATCTACAACTTCCTTGTGATAAAATAAGGTGTCCTTAATGAAAAGAAGTTATTTAGAAAATGTTCATATTAATATTAGATTTGCAGATCGAGTGTTTCCTATTTTAAATACCGGGTGTTTCTTAATTTTCATTCACTGTTTTTTTCTTAAATCTAAATTTCCTGAAGTTTTTTGAACACTTGATTAAAAATCCACTTAGATTTTAGGTAGTTTATTTTATACACACATCCCTGGAGTTTCAGCTCAAACCCATTCCATCTAGCTGAAAAAAATAGTTGATGGAAAATTAGGGATTTAGGAAAAAAAAAGGATCAACAACTCAAACCTTCTTGAAATAGAAAAGTATATGGCGGAAAGTTTCAATCCTAACTATACGCAAGTTTGGAACTACTTATTTAGAAGATTAATTTTATAGTTTATTTTCTGTAAGAATCCATTTGATCATATGATCTTACTAATTAAATAACTAATAACACTGCCTTTTTGAATGTTGGGGTCTGCCCCCTCTCCCTGCATCTCTCAGTAACAATGTCTTTTGGGCAAGGTCCTTTACTACATGAAAATGCCATTTCAGATTATTCTGTCAGATTTGAGCGTAAGTTTGTCTCCTTCCTTGTTTCTGATACATTATAATGTAACTATCTGTTGATCTGTCTTTGTGTAGGTTTGGTTTGCACCTTTCTTTATGGCTACATCACAGGTCTTGAAATTAACCACATTAATCTTTATAAATTACCGGCTGCCAGATGCCAGTTTTCTTAGGTTAAAAGGCTGATGGGTTATCCCCTTTGAATTTCTATTGAGACAAATCCTTGCACATTGTGTAAAGTGAAAAATGTGCAAATAAATAACTATACATAAGATTACAATTACATCCACAAATGTTGTTTAAGTATAGCAATCTCACTTTTGTGTCCCCTTTGTGTTCGTTGCTCAATCCTTAATTAATGCTCGAATCATTTCAAAATGAACAAAATATTATGTGTTAGGTTCATCCGTGGCTACCTATAACAACAAATTACCACTTTTATATTTGTTTTTTGCAGGCAAGGTCATAATGTTAAAAATGTGGTTACAAAGAGGAAGGCATCAGTTCCGGCTGGAAATGGTTTTACACTGCAATGCAGGTTGAGGGAAGATGCCTTGTTATTCTGGTTGTGCCTTTCCAACAACACCCCACTTTTTTGTCTGCCTCTCCAAGGCGTCAGACCGGTACGGATGGGTACGGATGTGGCCGTACCACCCTTTTTTTGCTAAAACAAAAAGGAAAAAGAAAAAAGGAAAAAAAAAGAAAAAAATAACGGGAGATAGAAATGAACATGGTGAATTTTTTTTTTTGGTTTATTATCATCTCTGTTAGTTCCATTTTCTTCGCTCCACAACATGCTAACACCGTTGACAATTTACTTCTTAACAGTATTACCTCTACTATACAACTAATTGTATTAATCCTAAAATTTTAACTTCTGTTACAAATTAAGATCTCCAAATACAAAATCGCTGGCTTAAGGGGCCTTCGCCCCTTATAAAAACCCCAACCGGGGCCCCCCCTTGTATCCCCTCTGGGTAAAACCCCCATACCCCGTCCTCCTTACCACTGTTATGTTGTGTTCCACGCCCCTGGTGCCTATCCTTCTTGTTTGTTGATAAAGCAATGAATGGCAGATCTGTTCAAATTCTGTGTGATGTTCCATCTCATGATATTTGTCCCCCTCTTCCTAAAGTTGGGGGGGGGGAAATGCATTACGAAGTAAGATGTGGGTTTAGAGGGTTGTTTCATTTTTGGACCTATGTCATTAATAACTAGAGAACCAGAAATAAATCCCACATTACCTTGGTGCATGCTTTGATTGTTTAGCACAGACTTGTGTGCTTATGACCCCAATTAAACTCACTTCAATAGTTAAAAGTACCAATTTGGTCTGAAACGAACTTGACCAAATTGATCTTTTGTCCATCTTTAGTGAATAGTATAATTTTCGCATTAGATTCTATCGCCTGGGAAATATTCATTTTGTGATTCTCTATATCATTTCACCAACAATGTGTGCAGTGGTGCACATAATAACAAGCTATTCCTATCCTTCTATGTGGTGTAAAGAGGCGGTGCGGTAACATCTATCGACCCATATACTAACTAAAATGGGAAAAGGTAATGTGTCAGTTACGAGGGTCCTTTAGCATTGATATGTACCTGCAAGAAATCAATAATAAGATTTCAAATTTATGATTTAGGTCAAAAGCAGGATGGGGTTGTGGCTAATTTCCCCCCCTTCTCATTGAGGGGTTTTGTTTTTTCCTTCGTGAGGGGTCCTTTCACACCGCCCTTTCATTTCCCCAAACTTCTTACGAAACGCCATAGAGAAACAGTTTTCTCCCACAAAGGGTCATGGCATAGCGGTATAGATCTTGGAGAATAAATTGTCCATGCAAAAATACTGATGCCTTAAAAACAGTTTTTCATTTTTGAAACAAGTTTGTTTGAAACTTTAAATCTTTAGTGTTGGTGGACGAATAGTACCCACAAAAGCTTAGTACTAACTACTCATTTGCAGATTAACCTGAAAAAGCACTTGGTCCTGACCACCAGAGCTACATATCTCAAAACATTGAAGCCTTGAGGGGGGGGGGGGGGGGGGGGGGGGGGGGGGGGGGGGGGGGAACTGGCACTAATTTAAACCGTTCCCTTCACTCCGCACTTCCGGTTCCTCTAAAGCCTTCACCCTGTACTCATGTCTGCCTTGCTGTGTAATAATCATGGTGCATAACAATCCGTGTTTCTTTTTTCTCACAGGGTACCAAGCTACAGGCTTTTTGAATGGCAAGCATGTTTTCAACTACTTAAGTATGCCACCATATAATCTGGCTTTGTTGCCATTGGAACTGCAGACTTTCACTGTATTATTGGTTTTGAGCAATTTTAATCTGTCTAAAGCTTCATAACATCTGAACTGAACAAAACCCATAGAAAGTGGCGAGTTTGACAATTCCGAGTGGTATCTTATCCGTTAGTCAAGCACTCTACCAACGTCTTTCATGGTCACACGTCGGATTAAAATGTCTCATAAAGGATGAGCATATTCCCCCATCCCTAAAACTAAAAACCAGGTGAGATTCATCTATAACACTAATTGAGTTCCTCCCAAGTTGACCTGGCCTATTTTTTCCATCCATGCCTTCTACTAGCGAGTTCAATAAGTGCATCTCAGGCAGAGGCGCTTTGTCAGTTCTGTCGCATTTGCAAAATTGATAGGAGTTTTATACAGGTAAGGTTAAACCACAAGCAATGTAATCCAGGCTGTTGCTCTGAGTATCACAACTACTGCACCTGACAACAAGTGTTGTGGTTTTTGTACCTAGTCTATTAGGGATCCCTTTCCACCAGTGTGCACAACAACCACCATGCAGTGTACCAATTTTTTTTGGTTTTGTTTATTAATCTTTCTCTAACAGGGTAGCCCTAAAATGCTACAGCGCACTAATTTTCAAACCTGAAGACACAATGTTCAACAATAATTGAGAATATGTTAATTAATGGCATACTGTGAAAACATAACATTTGTGTCGGTTCAGGCAACAGGCCTTGATCATGGCTAAGATAACTGCATGATGATGCATTTAGTTGTTCCCAGCAGCTTGGATCCCAAGTTGCGTAGGACATTTCTTCTAAGTACCAAGTATGTTGAGCTTAGTTACTTTTGTGGGGAAGATGACCAATTTTGTAAGTCAAGTATATAATCTAGTCCGTGACTTCAAAACCACATCACTCGTCATTGAAAAAAAATCATTTTGCACAGTTCCTCTTACAAGGTTAACGTTTGCGATATTATAGCAATCAAACGTCAATATTTTAGAATCTTTTCAAAATAAACAAAGAGGCAATTTTTTCTGAAGTTGTAATGGGGACAAAAGGGCAGGTAGTCCTAAATTGCCAATTTCAGCTATTGAAAGGTTGCCAATTCTTTCTTTTTGAACTGTGGAGACTATAAATTGTGGTGATTTATAATGGTGCTGTGCTAAACTGACTGTGGGCATGGTAAAGAACATCAGGTTATCCAAAACATACTATCATTGACTATTACTGTCAGTATGCCATTGCCTTTTGCCGGGCTAAGCAGTCCATAGAACTTTGTCTTTGGGAATTGAAAACTAGCCATGATGTTCAATACTACCACAAAGATTCTGCAACTAGGTCCTTATCTACTGAGCTAACGGATCTGCTAAAAGTGCATTGATCAACAATCAGACCTAGGGCTTAATTTAAAGACTCAGTACTCTTTCAGCTGTCTGGACTTAGTGGTAAAAGTGTCTGTTGGTCTAGAAAGTCCAAAGTTCACTGGTTCAAATTCACTCTTCATTGTCACTACCCACTGTGAAAGGTAAAATACACTGGCAAAAACAAAAATGTTATCCCTGATCAAAGTATTGCAATGAGAAACTGGTAATGTATAATTCACTGTATATGGTAAATGAATGAAGGAGTTAAAGAGACATGAGGAGATTTCCAGAAAGAAGCGCCCCCAATTTTTTTTGAACCCGGGGTTTTTGCATATTTGGAATGCTTTCCAATGTATTAGATCACACCTGAAGTGAATAAGCCGAATACGCCGTCTTTATGTATTAATAAGATGATTTCGTACTTTCTGTCGTGCACGACAGAAAGTCAAAGCACGGTATTCTATGGGGACAATTATGATAGTCAGGCAAGTTCAAAACAAATTTTGCTGTTTTCTTTTGTACTTCTTTGTCCAATAACCCTTCAGAACGTTCTTGGTGGGTGGTCTACAATCGATCCTGTGCAATTTGAGAGAAATTCGTATCCTAAAAAATCTCCTCCTGTCACTTTAAAAGGCTGATTCAGAGATTTTGAAATATATATATTTTTTGTGTAGTAATTAAAAATAGTCAACTAGAACTTAAGATACTCACCTAAAATGTTCAATTCTAAAGTTGGAGATGAATGAGATTTTTCGTTTTCATGCAGTACACATTTGTGTACAGTAAAACGGTGCATAGGATACTGTGTATAACAAAATTCCCGGATCCAGATATTTTTAAACAGTGCGATTTTCTATATGAAGGACTTCGATTTGAGCTTAGTTATTTCACACAGCGATTATTTTATAGACAAGCATTATGCATATGCAAAACACAATTTTTTTGAAAATTGATGGCACCCTCCCCAGGAAATCTGAGTCAGCCTTTAAATAAAATATTAGCTGTTTATTTGTTCAGTACTGTAGATGTGATAAGAAGGTGAAAGATTATTGCATTTCATTCCCCTGCTTATCAGCTCTTGAACGCATAGACAGTTAAAAGGTGACTCTGAGATTTCCTGAAGATGGCGCCCTCAATTTTCTAACCGATCATGTTTCTCTCATGTACATAATGTTTGCCCACTTTCTAATCACTGTATGTGTGAAATAGCTGAGCTCAATTTAATGTCCTTCATATAGAAAATCACAACTTTATAATAAAATTCCAGATCCAGAATTTTTGTTATACACAGTGTCATATGGTACTGTTATGCTCAGTGTTTACTGCATCAAAACAAATAATCTGTTTCATGGAATTGGGTATTTTAGGTAGCTATCTTTAGTTCTACTTGACTATTTTTATTATTTTTTATTAAAAAAAAATATAATTTGAAATCTCTGAGTCAGCCTTTAATATTTGAATTTAAATATAACTTGGTCTAATATTAGATTATGTGACTGTTTACGTAGTTCTTGTTTGCATGCAAATAACAGGTTTTACTGATAAGATCACTATCTTCCCGTGTTCAAACAGTTGAGTTGGGCAAGTGGGTCATAGAAAACTGGTCTAATGTTTCACCTTCCTGTTAAAGGCACTATCAGTGATTTCACAATATTATTTTTTGGGGAAATTTTAGAATTTTGGTAAAAATAGTCAAACTTAGAACTTAAGATACTCACCTAAATGTTCAAGTCCAAAGTTAGAGATGAATCGGATTTTTCATTGTCTTGAAGTACACATTTATGTACAGTCTAACAGTGTATAAGATACTGGTAGAAAAAATTCTGGATCCGGAATTTTTAAACAAATGTGCGATGTTATATATGAAGGACTTCGATTTGAGCTTAGTTATTTTCACCAGTATGTATTAATAGACAAGCATTATCAGATTTAAAAAACACATTTTTTTTTTAAATTGTGGGCAAACCATCCCAGGCAAATCTCTGATTCTCAGCCTTTAAATAAAAAATTTAGGGTTTATTTGTTCAGTACTGTAGATGTGATAAAAGAGGTGAAATAATTTGCGTTCTAAATTTTTTTTATAAGATTATGCGACTGTTTACGTAGTTCTGGTTTGCATGCAAATAACAGGCTTGCTGATAAGATCACTATCTTCCTGTGTTCAAACAGTTGAGTTGAGCAAGTGGGTCATAGAAACTGGTCAAATTCACCGTGCTGTAAAGGCACATCAGTGATTTTAAAAATCATAAAAAAAATCAGATTTTTGATTCGGTAACATATAAGTATCCTATTCATACCTTACAAATGAAGGACCCAAAAAAGTAGGAACCTTATTAAGCCAAAAAAAACGGCTATTTAGTCATAGTGTCTGTACGAAACACGTGATCAACACATAATTGAATGGAGATTTTTATCTTTGAACACTGCCATGTTCTTCCTTTTAATCAATTCTTCAGTTGGAAAAAGTAACTATGAGAATTCTACAGACTTGTCCTTCACTTTCAGCGCATTCATGAGAATTCCAAAGTATTCTGGCTCCTTCGGATAAATCACTTGATAGTTGTCTTTAAATGATTGTCCAGGGTTGTGATATATTTTGACAGCAATATGTAAATATAGTCGCATAAAGGCAAGTTCGTTTATTTGAGTGTCATTTAAGAATGACGATAAAGCAATTATTGATGTCAAATATATAAAAATTACTAATTGTAAATGCTTTTTTATACTTTTAATTATATTTTTATATTGTCAATACTAATACATTCCAAATAGTGAGTATAGTATAATATTGCTAGAGTTAGAATGTTTGCAACTTGCATGTGGTCTTCTTGTATTAAACTATGACTTGCCGAGAATATATGTAGAGCAGATTTAAGGAGTTACAGCTGCTTTGAGACTTTATGTTGTTGCTGAAGTTGGTTTTGTAGTAATGAGGACAACATTTGTCATGCAACCAAGCAAATGAGTCCTTTGATGGGCAAACCCAAAATTCAGTTTTCGATTGCACTTCGTGTGTCATTTTGTGAGCTACATTTTACTGAAATGAAAACCCTGACAGAATGGATTATTGATTCTAGAGATACTGTATTTTTGTGTGCTCGAACAATAAAAGTACAATGGTGGTTGATGCGATATTGGCTTATATCTCAAAATTGTATACTAGCAACAAGTGGACTTATAGCTTGATCACAATTATAGTGCACGGCCGTTTTCTTACTCGCGTGGTAGCTATAGGCACTTCCACATGCATACCGTGCAAAGCTACTGAACAGTATACATGGGCTAGTGTGATGCAGTAGCTGCAAAGATAGGGCTTCAAAAGTACGTGAGGTATACAGGGGGTGTCCAACCTGCGACCTGCGGGCCATTTGCGGCCGCTAAGAGCTCACATGGGGCCCGCGAGGTACTTCCTAGAACAATTAAAATATTAAGAGATTACCAAAAATGGCATTTGAATTAGTCAATGTCTCAATCTGAAAATGAACGATTTTAAACATTGCTGGAAAATTAGACTGATTTCATCAGCTCTGAAACCAAAAGTTCTAAATATTGTGGGAAAATTAGTCATTTCTCAAAATAAGCAAATCTCTGGTATTGCTATTGTAGGCGCGCACGTCATAAACCAAACTTGAGAGCCTGGATACTTGTTTGCAGCCCGCAATAGTTGTGGATTAAACCAATGCGGACCCCTGCGTCAAAAAAAGGTTTTGGACCACATTGGTATACAGTTGATGGGGCTACTTCTACAGCACCAACCCCAAAAAAGCGGTAGTTGCCTACTAGGTGAGAGAAGGTGGATATGGTGTAGACAGAACCAAGAGGGGTAAATGTAGCTCCCGCCGTTACATGCTCAATAGAGGGATCAAGATTTCGAAAATTGTCCAAAAAGTCAATACCGGGGGCTGACTGACATGCTGAAAGGCTTTGTAAACTGGTCCAAAAAGCTAAAAATGGCTGATTTGCAAGAATTTGCAGAAGTACGGGAGGCGCGTGCCCCCTCCATGGATCCGCGCATGATGATTGCCATTTGAAATGTACTTTTTATCTGATCTTAATTTCTATAGCTGCGTATCAAAATTCCGACTTGAAACAGAAAAGACCTTCTCGGGGATATTCCAGATTTTAGGTGGATATGTGCACCATGACAAGACAGTTGCCCTCAAAACACAAAACATATTGATTTGTTTCTTCGGTGTTGTGTAAACCACTAATCGGCGTTTAGTGTAGATTTGAGTCCTCATCGCTGTATGTCTATTGCGGGGGACGGTATGACAAATCCCTCATAATACTTAATTTTTCAAATTTGGTGGTTTGTTTTACATTAAAGGCAGTTAATATGGGAATTTTACACACTTATCCCTGATTATAAGTTAAAACAAAATGATTCCACAATTTTTTTATTCTCTCGCAATATCGTTGCTAATCCCCTATTAATTTACAGACTCTGTACTCTTTCAGCTGTCAGGACTCAGTGGTAAAAGTGTAAGTTGGTCTAGAAAGTCCAAAGTTCACTGGTACAAATTCACTCTTCAATGGCACTACGCACTGTGTAAGGTAAAACAATAAAAATGTTAGCCTCATAACAGTATGGCTCTGAACTTAAAAGGGCTGACTCAGAGATTTCAAAATATATATTTTTTGTGTCGTATTTAAAAATAGTCAAAACTAGAACTTAGATAGTCACCTATAAAGTTCAATTCCAAAGGTAGGATGAATCGGAGTTTCAATTTCTTGCAGTACACTTTATGTACGTATAACAGGTATAAGATACTTGTTATAACCCCAAAAATTCTGGATCCGGAATTTTTAAACAAAGTGGATTGTATCTATGAAGGAATTCGAGTTAGCTAGTTATTTCACACAGTATTTATTAAATAGACAAGCCATGATGAATTTCAAAAAACACAATTTTTTTGTAAATTGGGGCACCATCCCCAGGAAATCTCTGAGTCATGCCTTTAAATAAAATATTAGCTGTTTATTTGTTCAGTACTGTAGATGTGATAAAGAGTGAAAATAATTGGTCTAATATTAGATTAGGCGACTGTTACTAGTTATGGTTGCATGCAAAAACATGCTTTATGATAAGATCATATCTCCTGTGTTCAAACCGGTGAGTGCGGAAGTGGGTATAGAAACTGGTCAAATTTTTACCCTTGCAGTTAAACGGCACTATCATGTGATTGAACAAATCCATAAAAACTCAGATTTTTGCATGTCTGTAACATAATAAGTATCCTAATCATACCTTACAAAGATAGGACCAAAAGTAACCTTCATTAAGGACAAAAAAAAGGATATTTAGTCATTAGTGTCTTACGAACACGTGAGCAAAGCAATAATTGAAGGAGCTTTTTTATTCTTGAACACGCCATTTAGCCTTTTCGATCAATTCTTCAGTTGGAAAAAGTAACTTATGAGAATTCTACAGACTTGTCCTTCACTTTCAAGCTATCAGCGAATTAAAGTATTCTGCCTCATGCGGATTAAATCACTATAGTGTCTTTAAATGATTGTCAGGGTTGTGATATATTTTGACAGCAAGAGAAATATAGTGCATAAATGCAGTCTTATGTGAAGTGTCATTTACGAATGAAATACAGCAACTTCTTGGATGTCAATATATAAAAATGTACTAATGGTACACTGCTATTTTCTACTTTTATTAGATTTTTTGATATTGTCCACTACTAATAACATTCAAATATGTGAGTATAGTATAATATGCTCAGAGTAGAATGTTTGCAACTTGGCTGTTGGTTCTTCTTTAGTATTAAACTATGACTTGCGAAGAATATAATTGTATGAGCATATTTTAAATGGAGTTACAGATTGCTTTGAGACTTTATTGTTGTTGCTGGAAGTGCGTTTGGTAGATATGTGACAACGTTGTCATGAAACCAAGCCACATGAGTCCTTTGATGGGCAAACCCCAAAAATTCAGTTTTCGATTGCACTCGTGTGTCATTTTGGGAGCATAATTTTGCTGAAAACCCTGACGAATTGGACTTTGATTCTAGAGATACTGTCCTTTTAGGTTGCTCAGAACAATAAATAACAATGTGGTTAATGCTATACATTGGCTATATCTTCAAAATTGTTGATATAGCCAACAAGTGCATTATTTAGCTTGATCACAATTATATGCAACGGCCGTTTTCTTACTCGCGTGGTAGACTATATGGTAGCTACACCAGCATACCGTGCAGCTATGACAGTATACACTGAGGCATTGTGATGCAGTAGCTGCAGATAGTGCTTCAAAAGCACGTTAGGTATACAGCAGGGGTGTATCCACCCTGTGGCCCCTGGCCATTTGCGGGCCCGCTAAGAGCTTCATGCAGGCCCGCGAGGTAATGCCTAGAACAATTAAATATTAATGATTTACCAAATGTCAGTTGAATTAGTTCAATTTCTCAATCTGAAACTGAACGTTTTAAACATGCTGGAAAATTAGATGAATTTCATCCAGTTATGAAACCAAAATTTTTCTAAATATTGTGGGAAAATTAGTCCAATGTCCTCAAATAAAGCCAAAAATCTCTGTATTGCTATGTAGGCGAGAACGTCATAAACCAAACTGAGAGCCGGGATTACTTGTTTGCAGCCCGGAGTAGTTGTGGAGTCAACCAATGCCGGCCCTGCGTCAAAAAGTTGGACACCCTGTGTATACCTGATGGGTAATCTACAGCACCAACCCCCAAAAAAGCCTGTAGTTGCTTACTAGGTGGAAGACAAGGTGGATATGGTGTAGACAGAACCAGAGTGTACATGTAGCTACCCCGAAGTTACTATGATCAATAGAGGGATCCAGGATTCGCAAATTGTCAAAATTCAATACCGGGGGCTGAAAGGCTGTAACTGGTCCAACATAGCTCAAAAGGGACTGATTTGCAAGAATTTGCAGACATTACCGGGAGGCGCGCGCCCCCTCCCGGATCCGCGCCTGATGATGCCATTTTGAAATGAGGAGCGCTATTTAAACTGTGGTCTATGTTAAGCATTTTTTGATCAATTGTAGGGAAAATAGTGAAATTCAAATCGGCATCATCACATACCTCATATGCACATCTAATACAAAAAAGCAAAATATTATGCTGTGTTACGCGTAGCCACTCCACGACAGTGCAGACAGCCACCGTGTGTACACTATTCGTCTATTGCTGCAAAATACACAAAATCCTGGCCAGCGAGTGTACGTTTAGTTAGGTAGGGAATCCAGGTCTATCAGTTGGTATCTGCATGGTAACTTGCCGTGAAGAAATTGGTGTGTATGAAGAGCTGAGATGCAAAAGGGTTCACATCCATTTTTTGTCGTCTGCAAGAGGGCACATAAGATTGCTTTTGATATGAGGATACACCATAGAGGAGCAATTTGAAGTAGTCCATCTAGAAGGACCCTCATTCCCCCCCTGAGCACTTGGTGTTTGCTTACGGGAGGGGGGGATGAACACAGGAGGGGAATGAGGGTCCTTCTAGATGGACTTATGTAGAAGGTAATAGTAATACAAATATTAACTGACTAGGAGTGTGATGGTAAAAATATGAGCACAAGGTGAAAGGATGGATTGTTCCCTTTCACGAGCCGCATGCGAGTGAAATGGACAATCCATCTTTCACCGAGTGATCCATATTTTTACCATCACACGAATACCAGGCAGTTAATATTTGTTTTATATAACTCATCATGTTTCTGGTCATTTAATAATATATAGCATATATAGCCTAGGCCTGGATCTACGTACAAAGGCCTAAATCAAAAGAATGACAAGTTCCATGATTTTTCAAAGAACCAAAAGCGTATTACCTTTTGTAGACCAGAATTTACGAGGTGATATTTTCCAGGGGGGCATTCACGTAGAGTTTCAGGTTCAAAGAAATCAATGTTCCAGAATCCGTTTAATTTCAAAATCCGATTAGAAAATTTCAACATGTAACACCGACACATTGGACATCAATATTTCTCCAACAGTATTAAGTCAAATCAGCCTCAAATCGTCAGAGGCTGCTCCCTTTGGCTACAGCATATTCTGAAGAATTCTTTCACGTTTTTATTTGACGCTTTGTTTTTTTTTTTAAGGGGGTTTTTCTTTTTAATTGGTAAATAGATAAAGGCCCACTCATTTCTGAGGATTTGCTTCAGTGGACGCCATTTTATCGTCTGCAGGAAGACTTTTTCATCACGTATCCACTCGTTCGGATTGGCACAGTTCCATGCATTGCTATGGCGTTGTACAATCGTAGCGAACGGGAGATGAAAGTACGAAATTACGTGGCCCCCTAACAAAACCTCTTCATCAGACTTCGTTTTATCGCTCATACTGTACACGCATGGCATGTTTAACACAATTCGTGCGGGTGGAAATTAGAGGCAGGTGATAGTAAAACTATCAACGCGTTAATAATAGTTAATTTTGTAGACCATTGAGATGATGGTAACACTCTAATTGAATAGTCACGTGGCACAAATAAACCAATTAAATGACTAAATCTATGTATGAGTTATATAATAATAATGATCACACACATGTTGGGCACAGCACTCTATGCTAATTTCATCTTTGATACTGCGTGTTACTAGCGTAGTACTTGTAAATGTACATTCACATGAGAACAGAGTGATATTTGTATTATCCACGAATGTGTAACCCAGGCTTAAAGAAGAATAAAACACAAAGGACTCTCGCATACTGTATGTTCCTAACACCAGCTAGCGAGTGCCAATTGTGCAAAACGTTTTTCTATGGATAAGGAGTGTGAACTGCGCACTATGATGAGACTGCGATTTATTCCGTATTGAAATACTTGTTTACACAAATTTTGGCACTCGACGACCCGCCTAAGAAACCCCCCGGGGCGGTGTCCTTTTTTTTTTTCGAAAGGAGGGGCGTTTATTACAGCAAAATGGAAAATAAAAAATCCCTGCACAAATCCCTTACACATTTCTAAAGGGTGTTCAGTGCGCGCGCCTGGGGATTTCAACCCAGGGCTATCACACGTATCAACGTGGGTCCCAGTTTTGGATGTGCCGTGAAGTAGAAAGCATTGATGACAACACTATTATGATACGGAATATACTCCAGTTCCCGGCCATTACATAAATCATGTGATGTAGGTAGCTTAACGGGGCGTGTTCCGATCGATTTTGTGACCCCCCCTGAATTTACCCGGGAAGTAGTAATGGATTTTGATATCAGATGGAAGGCCGTATTTTTCTCTTCTCTTTTGTCCGTCCTGAAATTTAAGCCTCGAATCCATTTCATTCCCTTGATATAAACAAAAAACCGCCGTTTTTAAGTGGTTAACCAATTTTATTAGCACATATTGAATAGGGCTTTGCACATGCATTATTGCGTCTACCATCAAAACCGCAGTTTTGTTTTTTCCCACGGTACTTGATGTGTTGTATGTGCAAGTGCCAGGCTCTCATAAATCAAGTAGAGAACGCAATACACAGAAATCGGACACCACCTTTAACTCATTTTCTGAATTGGTTTTATGCCAAAACCAAAAATCGTAGGGGGGCTTTATTAGAGCAGGGGCATATATTAGGAACAACACGGTATGCATTTTGCTATAACATTTGATGTTTGTTTTGAAAAGGCCAGATCATCAATATCAGGTGGGTCATGGAGGCAATTGAGGCCTAATATCTTACCAAGGACACAAAAGATGTTGGGCACACAGTGTGAGGGAGATTTTTGAGGATTAACAAATTTTCTCTTCATCTTCCCACTTGATCAGTTGTCGAACTAGAACACCTACCGAGAAAACGTTTAGGTTTATTGGACAAACAGTAAAAAAAAAGCTGTTTTTACACCTGTTTGGTATCATAATCGTCCTGTGCATAGAAACGTATACTTTGATTTTCCTGTCGTGCACGATATTTAAATTACAAGAAGTTTCTTTTATCTGTTGAAAAGGGAAACCAACTTTATCTGGTGATGTTGCTTCTGAGCGGTTGAAAACATTTTCCAAGACAGAAATACTCACCACATAGATAAACTGGTTCTCACATACACAGCAACAGTGGTTATTATTGATTGTTCCATCAGTTGTGGGAAATTGTCACCATGTTTTAGATTCAATTCATTAAATTAGTTGATGATTAGATCCAACCCCGAAAATTCCCCAAATCCAACTGAATTTAAATTCTTAAGCGAAGCTGAGACATTATATCATAAACCCGCATGGATTGTGAGCAGAATTCAATTCAAACATCAAACTGCTCATCTTGTCTAGCCCTTGTTTGATACCAATTATTCTGCCAAAAGATGCGTAAACAGGCCAGATGGGGTCGGTCAACTTCTAAATAAGAAATAATATGTTTTTTATGTTCATTTTGTGGGATTAATATATATCACAACAATAATAATAATAATTAAGAATAATAAAAGAATGTTTCTTGTTGAAATACATTCAAGAAATAGTCTTTCACAACCTTTCCAAAACCTGACTGTGAAACACTTATAAAAATCAACCATTATAATAATTGTCTCACAAATTGAAAACAACCCAACTTTGCAAACGTTGATCTAATGACCTTTGACTTTGCTTGGTATGCAGCTTGGCTTTGGGGGGGGGGGGGGGGGGGGGGGCCTCGTTAACATAATGGGTGTTTTCCTTCAGCATTGTATGAACCCTTGGTCACATTTGGACTTCAACTCCTAAAGTTTGACTGACATTTTACAACTTGACCTCACATGACCTTTGCCCTATGTGACCTTTGACTTCATTCATTACCATATGGGGCTTCCACTGCTTGTTGTACCTATTCAGGCAACACCGCCAACCATCCCAGCTGCCGCCGCCGCGCAGCCACCACCTTCAGTGAATCAGAGGGTGTGTTTGAATCAATCCCATGATCCATAGCAATGTTCCTATACCGAGCTGTACTAAAGCCTTAAGTACTTAGGGATAAAAAGTTGTGCCAAAAGTTTAAGATCCACAAGCCATTTCAAATCTTCTCTTTTCGAAAATTTTTGTTTTTCGTCCACGGCCCCACCCTGGCCTACCCCAGCTACACCTTAAACCGTACATCACAATTTTCAGGGTTAAGAAAATAAGAAAAACTAGACCCTCCCTCGGTTCCACGGTGATGAAAATGCTAAAGGAGCGACTACTAAATTACAACTATCCTCTTCACCCCATATCCGTGGCTACCTCCAAAAAAAATTTCTTATATTTCCAGGAGGCCTGTGTAATTCGCGTTCCGTGTTGGACAAGTTGGTCGTGAGGGTTCGGTCTTAGGATCGGAAATGTCGGGGGGGGGGTGGGTGCTGAAAAGTACTTCAAAATTTTTTTAGTTTAGCATTCATCTTTTAACACGTGCACTCAAAAAGCCATCGACAGAGCATAGACTAGGTAGAAAATTGAAGGTTGTAGTGAGGGGAAAGGAGTAAGTGTGGTACAGTCTAAGAAAAACACCCTTTTTCCCATAAGCTCCATATTTTGCTGTTTTTGACATGTACGTGCGTACATTGCTTGTTGGAAATACGCATTTCCTTGTTCACGCATCATTCCACCTTTGAATTTAAGTGCCACCAGGTCCACCCCTACAGCTTCCTAAGTCTATGGTGAGCATACACTCTAGAGACCAATCAATTGTTAGGATTTAAAATTCAAGTGCATATTCATGATTCTCAGTAGGACCTTTTATGTTTCGCTATATTTCTTTGAGGAAGCTTATTTCCAAAATTTGAGTTGATATTTCGATTCTCTTTGAATTTTTATGTATAAGCAAATGCTTGTATCACACTGCCCCATGCTAGGCCCCACTGTGCTGTAATATCTGTCTTTTTACAGACAGGAAATATACAAAATTGCACATTTTCTTGCAGACACTTTTGCAGGTCCAGAGTCCCCCGGGGGGGGGGGGGGGGGTACCTGTTACACGACCCTGGTAACCACGATTCAAGGGTTTCCGGCGTTGACCCTTATGAGACCATAAACAATACAATGGTAACCTATCTGAGACCATATACTTTCAATGGATACCCTATCTGGAGAACCAACGTTATTCAAAAGACACACCCTAATCCGAGACCCCGAGGCCAAGCAATATTACCATTGGAATGTTAAACCTGGGATTTTAAACAACTCAATCTTGAGCTATTTTAATGCACTTTTTATTCTTTTTTGAGCATGATATCAACCCAAAATCTAATTCTAAACAGATTCATGCTGATTTTATGCTCTACCTGAAACTGAAAAGTAAAATTTTGATCCTATTGGAGACTCAGAGAGACATAGGTTGAATGTGTATACCCTATAATATTGCAAGTCTCGAGACCTGCCCATGTCTCGCCTTTTTGTAACTCGGGTGGTTCCCGACCAAAATCCCATTTACCACCCACCGGGGGGCGTCAAGTATATGCAAACATCTAGTACTTAGGCCCCGAGATGTTCAAATGATCATAAAAATATCAACTTTTTAACAGTCATCCGATTCAATCAAAAAAGCCTTGGTCGGCCCTGAGTCAATGTTTTGTCTGTCCTAGTGTGTCCGTTTGCGTTCTGTGTGTGTCAAGTATACACCTTTTGGTGACCACTTTTTGACGTACTGTAAACTTTTCAGTGCATGGGGGGGGAAAAAACAAAAAAAGGATCAAGTTTACCTCGGTATTCATATACATTGAGGCAGGGGTTTTATGGGGGTAACAGATAGGAGGTCAAGTCATTCAGGGGTCATTTGAGGTCATTGTATTTGTATTGCTCTCTAGTTTAACACTTTTGGTTGCCCTTTCCAACTTCTGCAACTTTTTAGTGCATTGATGAATTGAGTTCATACTTGGTATGCGTATTGATACAAGGGGTCGATATCTTATGTGTACGTTTAACAGATGGGTAGGTCATTGGTTATTCAGGGGTCACTCAGGGTCTTTACATTGTTAAGAAAACGGTTTAGCTTAAGAGAGTCGCCTTGCATTGAATTAAAGACTTGCTATCAACCAGGTGCCATCTATTGGTATTGAACCTGCACTACCCACGTGGAGCGGACTCCTCATGGGCTGAATGACCGATGCCTCAACAGATTGAGAACCAGAATTGGCCGATCTAAGGTTTCCTTGCGAAGGGGCTACCTGGAAGCAGATCAGGACACTACCTGTGGTTGTGGAACCAAGCACCACAAAGACCAATGGGCACATCTCGTGGTCCCTGCCCATTGCTGGAAAAAACAAAACAACAATGCACAAACAAGGACCTGTGGAATTCAGTGAAGCAGCCAGATTTTGCACTCATCTCTGGGATGGATCTATTTGAGAACCACGTGTTTGGATACGATCAGAAGAAGACGATTATATTGTTTTTATTCTTTGACCATATAATCGGACTCCCTATTTGGGACCTGCCATGACCACTGTCCCTATTTTAATCAATTTATTTATTTTGGTAAAGTCATGGAAGTCGGGGTGCTGGGTGGTGCATCTGGGAGGGGGCCAGGGTTGGGTGGCCCTTGGGGAGGGGTTGGGGTAAGAGAGATTTCAGTAGCTCCACAATGCATTGCTTCCAATGGAAGTTTTTTGTACATGTATGATTTGAATCGGTAGTGATGACACATGGCCTAAAATGACATTACGAGCACAACTTGCATTTTAAGAGTGTTTCATCTCTAACGATTCGCATGACTACCCCTGTACAAAAAACTCCAATGGAAGCAATGCATTGTGGAGCTACTGATATCTTCTCTTGGTTGGGGTGGGTGCATCGGGGGAGGGGGCAGGGGGTGGGGTGGGGTGTGTCGGGGAAGGGAGGGTGGTTTCGTCGGGAGGGGGCGAGGTAGGGTGCGTCGGGGAGTTGTGTATTGGGAGGGAACAGGGGGGGTGTGTCTAGCAGGGGGCAGGTGGGGTGACTTTGTGAACCATGGTGACCTCATGTTAACGGTGTCCGGTAAGTAGCGTATATCCTTTTCCTAAAATTGGAAAAAACAGTGGCGCAGCGTTGAAAATTCCAACTGGAATAATACCCAAGGTGGCATTGTGGAAAACATGGATGGCGGCCCCGTAGCGAGTTGCGTGTTTAACTTTTTCCCGTGTTTGCGAGCACCGAGTACCCAGAGCAAAAACGTTCAATTTCTCGCTAGGTTCTATAGGTTCATACCAATGCGACACATATCCAAAAACAAACATAGTAACGGACCTCTGACGCAAAAATCTCCATATAACCCTTTGTTTTTCCGGAGATATTTCAGATTTAGTTGTTCAATTTGTCAATCATTCGCTATGACGGACTGATAAGGTTAATCTCTTGCTCAACCTAATTTAGATAATATCTTTCGAAGTCTGTGACACAGACTGACACTTTCCGACTCCGTAAACCTCCTGTGATCTTGGTGACCTTGTGTGACCTCAGTGACCTCATGTGACTTAGTGAACATTGGGGTGGGGTGACCTCATGTGCCCTTTTTGTGACCCCATGTGACCCTTGGGACCTCGTGGTGAGGTCTGGTTAGTGAAACATGTGGGGGGGGGGAACCTCAGTGGCCTTAGTGAACTTGTGGGGTGGGGTGACCTCGTGACCTTTGTGACCTCATGGTGACCTTGTGACCCCAGTTGACCTTGGAGAACATTGTAAAAATCGGTTTTGGTCCACTATTTTGAGTCGTACAAACCAGTTTTTCATTTTTTTTCTGTATATGGTTGTGTTGATGTACCCTATCAATGACCAGAGTTTGGTTAAATTCCAGCTACACGCATGTTTTACGAGTGGTCAACATTTTGGTACCAGAAGAAAGCTACTATTTTTTCTCATTTACCTGTGAAATCGTAGGACTAAAGATATTTGGTTTGATTTATAGAATATGCCCCATTTTTGGTCGACCCAATATTACATTTTACACTCTGAGATTACAAAATCAAGCTTTTTAGCTTCTCACTTCATCAAACTGGGTTGAAATATCAGCGCGAATTTTACAGTTGGAGTTTTGAGGTCCCTGCCATTCTATCAATTGAAAAATTTGGGTCATCCTCATCCCCCTTTAAGCTGAGAATTTTTTTGCAATCCTGCCACCTTCCCGTTTGATAGAATCAATCCTTATTTGAACTTTCTATATGGCAAAGGATTTCCCTATTTCTGAAATTTTCAAACAAATCTTTGAAATAATTGCAGAAAAGTCTGAATTTTTTCTGGGCACCTGAAGCTCTTCCTGCAGCTCAAAACACTAAAACCCAGCAACTTCAGAGACTTTCCACCACCCCTGTGTCACTCCACTCGAGCCTTAAAGTTTCGATCACAAATAGACACCACCCTTAATGGGCCTTTGTGATGAGGTATCACAGTATGGCACATGCATTCTGATTTGGGGTTCTAAATGTTGGTAGGTTGATTTTTGGTACCAAAATTAATGAATTTCTAATTATACTATAGGAGCAATAATACAAAATTCGTCTGCTTTGTATTGAACTATCAAATTTAAATCGTCTTTGTTTTCACTTTCAAGGCATTTCTGCAAAGGCCAATATAAGATCTAAGGGGTCCTATCTATAGTAATCCAACAAAGACACAATATAGGGATGCCCCAAAATCGTTTTAAGAAAATTGAAAAATACAAAAAAAAAAAAAGAAAAAAAAGAAGTTAACCTTTCCTAAGAAGTGAAGAAAACTAAGTGAGGGCTACGGAATCTGATTTTTTTATGCGGCCTTATGTTTGCTGGTATTTTTTTAAAAATAATCTCAAGTATGATGTAGGCTAGCTATTTTTTTCTCGGTGCAAATACTTTGAAAATGCCCAAAAATCCAAATATACCTTGTCGAAACCTTGCTCGGCGGCCCGGGCATTTGCTGTCACGCTGAAATCAATGTAGCTGTTTTTTGGTGAGTCGTCTGGGGAGGGAAGCATTTATGGGAAATAAAATACTTTATCAGTCTGATCGCTGTTTTTTGTATGTTTACCCACATGTGGCTAAATACAACCTACGTCTCTTGTAAACAACTGAATTGCCTTACTGGCATGTTTCTACATGTATTTGTTATCTAATACAGGAATCCAGCCCTGCGCAGACAGAGTACTGCGAGAGCTAATTATAACGACTATTTGATTGGTTATCACTGACGTCGTGATATAAAGTAAGGCGCAGATTGGACAACAGACTTTACATCATGTCTATATTTAGATCTGGGATTTCACAATAAACATTGACAATATACCGGCATTTTCATTCACATCGAAAAAGAGATACGATCGAGGAAGGTTTAGTGGTCAGCAAAATGGCCACAAATAAAGCAGAAAGTTGTCGCCGGGTGCGCGAAAGCTAAAGGCCATTGGACTTAGCGAAAAGGTGAAGTTACAATTTTGTATGAATGCCAATTGATGTCAGTTAAGCGAGTGGGCACCAAGGTAGCATGTTGTAATGTAAACGGAATAATAAACGAATATGTAAAGTTCTGCCAATTCGGCTCATTTTCATGCATGGGCTGATACTTCTGTTGTGTTGGACAGTGCATGGCATGGGTGTTCATGTCAACCGACTTCACATTCTTGAACCGATGCTCATCTTGTCGGAAATTCCTAAATCATTCAATGGGTGTGTAGAAAAATGTATACAGAAAATACATAAAAGATAAGGAAAGAAGAAGGAGAATGCTGGTTAATTTGCTAGAAATATTCAATTGAAATTAAAATTGACAGGAAAATTGGTAATGTGCAGCATTCTCGTATTTGGGTGCAATGCTAGGTGCATGACCACATAAAGGCAACAGATAATTTTCTGTGTGCTACAATAAAAGGTAACTAATATGTGACTATGCATCCATAGCATTGACTAGGAGGAATAGGCCCATTTTTGTTGACTAATTAAACTCAAATTTTGAGTAGAATGCCTTAATCACCTGATTACCAATCATGCATTGCTTGTCTGTCAACACTGCACAATTTCAAGTAATTTCAAGACTAAATTAGGGTTCATTCATAGCAGTATTTTGGTAATGAACGCTTGTTATGCCGTAGGGCTTCGCCGATCATGTATACCGTACTTTTTTACTAACTAGTACTTACAAAATGTAAATCATTACAATCCAAATTCAGTCGGAAATTGCAGGGATTTTGATCCACTTTCGGGCGTTCGTCTCGGCAAGGCACATGGTGTAAAAGTTTCTTTACACATGGCACGTGACGCGTATTGAAAAACAGAGAGGAAGAACCGATTACATGAAGAGGTATACATGAACAATGAATAACTTCAATGAGCAGAGAAGTTCTAACTTCTACGAGTAGTAATTATGGGCAAAGATGTCAATAGGAAGTCGTTACTATACGTAATCGTGTGGAACGATCGACTGCCACGTGAACGTCGTGTGTGTTGGTGTGTAGAGAGCAAACACCGTACAGCAATTCATTCAATTATAATTCATAAAGACTAATTGATTCATCTCAAAAATGTTTCCAATTGTCCGCTCAAATATGTGTGTGCGCTATGCCATATCTTCCCTTCTAATAGCTAAAACGGAATTGAAAATATGATGTAGGTGGTAGCTATCTGCCAGGAGATTACCCTTGATAAGTCATCTCATGAAAAATGAGACTAGTTGTCGAGCCACCTTCCAACGCCCCATTGGAAACGCGTGGTTAAACAACTTATTAGACCACGCGCGTGGCACCACTTTTGATGAGTTAGCATTAAGTGACTAACGGTTGTTGACGTGACCCCGAAATGTGTACAATCGGAGCGTTGCGGACTGGTTATCAGGCCGTTTCAGAGTGGGGTTTTTGGAAAAGGTCTGATGACAAAGCTACAGCTGGGCGTCTTGTTGATTTGAATCAGAGCGTGCGTTCTGAGATATGGATTTTTGAAAAACTTCAAGATTTTTTTTTCCACAACGAAAATATTTTCCAGAAAATCAACAAGATGTACTCAGATTACTATTGATACAAAGAATTTTGTATTTTTTTACCCAAAGCAATTTGATCGCTAACAGCTCTCGACTT
>JAMKCH010016864.1:0-23718 GCA_023653785.1 Ophioderma brevispina
AGGTCATGGTTCAAGGTCAAATGAGGTAAACGGTGTATGACATGAAACTTGATGTGGGGTTCGATTTTGATGCCGAAAATTGTGAAGGTCACACAAAGGTCATCAGGGCATTCATGTCAATGAGGTTAACGTTGATTTCTCTGAGACCGAGGGGTCGCACTTTCCTGTAAACTTGGTGGGTGAGTGCCTCTTGACGCGTCCGAAGACAGAGGTTGTATTTGGTGGTTAGTGGATTAAAGGTCATCATGTTCATTCAAGGTCAAATGAGGTCAAATGGAGTAAACGTTGGTGTAGCCAGACAAACTGGTGGGCGGGTGTCGATTGTTTATGCCGAAATTTTGAAGTCACTACAAGGTCATCGCGGTCATTCAAGGTCCAATGAGGTGAAACGGTGGATGGACAGGAAACTTGGATGGTGGGTCGATTTTTGATGCCGAAAATTGTGAAGGTCACGACAAGTCATCAGGGGTCATTCAAGGTCAAATGAGGTTAAACGTTGATTTCTCGAAGACTCGAGGGTCGCACGTTCCTGACACTGGTGGTGTGCCTCTTGACCGATCGCGAATACAGATGGTTGTATTGGTTATTGGATTAAAGGTCATCAGGGGTCATTCGAAGGTCAAATGAGGTCAAATGTGGCAAACGTGGTGTATCCAGCCGAAACTTGGTGGCGGGTCGATTGGTGATGCCAGAAAATTGGGGGGGGTAAGGTCACGTACAAGGTCATCAGGGGTCATTCCAGGTCAAATGAGGGGTTAAAAAACGTTGGTTTCTTCTCGGAGATCGAGGGTCGTACGTTCCTGAACCATTGTGGTTAGAGTGCCTCTTGACCGTCCGAAGACAGAGTGATTGTATTGGTGTGGATTAACGGTCTCAGGGTTCATCATTTCAAGGAGGTCAAATGAGGTCAAATGGAGTAAACGTTGGTGTATCCATACAACTTGGTGGGGCGCGGGTCGATTGTTGGATGGGCGAAATTTTTGAAGGTCAAGGCGACAGGTCAACAGAGTCATTGAAGGTCAAATGAGGTAAACGGTGTATGGACATGAAACTTGGAGGGTTGGGGTCAATTGTTGGTGCCAAAAATTTTGAAGGTCACGACAAGGTCATCAGGGGTCATTCAAGGTCAAATGAGGTAAACGGTGTATGGACATGAAACTTGGAGGGTGGGGTCAATTGTTGATATGCCAAAATTTTGAAGGTCAAGGACAAGGTCATTAGGGGTCATTCAAGGTCAAAGGAGGTCAAATGTGATTAAATGTTGAGTGTATGGACATGCAACTTGGAGGGTGGGGTTGGTTTGTTGATGCCAGCAATCTTAAAGGTCACAAGGTCATCAGGGGCATTCAAGGTCAACTGGAGGTCAAATGGGTAAACTTTGTTGTAATCCTGACGAAACTTGGTGGGCGCAAAAATTGTAAAGGTCATGACGAGGTCATTTCTCAGGTCAAAGGCACCTTGAAACCTGGGGACATTCGCGAAACCACGCCAGGTGATCGCTAAACCCAGGTTTCGCGAAACCCAAGTGATCGCGAAACCCGGGAACTCTCCTAGTAGATGTAAATAGGCCTGCATCTTCAGGCCAAAGGACGGCCTGGGTGAAGTCGAGAATTTCGTCTTTGATGAGTGGACTTTTAATGATGGCTATTTGTGCGGTGTAATAATCTTCGATAACTTATCAGCATTGGCGATTTTTGTCTTGTGTTAGGCCCCGGGTGTTAGGCCTAACTTTTTGTTTGTCTTAGCAACTTTTAAATATCTTTTAACCAATAAAATACCATACTCCCTATACCCCATACGACAGACTTCTTGCTTCTTAAATGGCCAACACACAGAAAAAGAAAAGCGATACTTCTAACACACCATACTGTTATGAAGATAACCTATACTTGGGCACTGTCAATGATATACGAAGGCCACAAGCATATGAAGTGTCAGTCGGATGAAATTGGAATGCGCCGGTCTCCATGGGCGCAGCGGGCGCGATATGTTTGGCGCCCGCGCGTTAGCGTTTCAAAGCGGCGCACTTACCGTTTGCGTTGTACGCGTTCGCCGTTTGGCTTCGCCTTGTTTTTGGAGTTATGTTGCCGCTATTTTTGCGGAAGTACAATCTTTGGTTGCTCATAAGACATTTTCCCCGAGGCGATTTTGCCGATTTTGGATGTGTGGATGGACGGTTAAGGCTGCATCCTACAGGTGCCAGGGGGGGTTGTCGACGAGGAATTAATTCTTTCCACTGATGGCCTTTTCATCGCTCTCACGACTGTGCTATTTGTACTTGCTGCAAGATGGCCTCTCCCTACTCCGACAAATGTCCGCTAACGACAACCTCTCGACCTGATGGACGACACTTCCTTGCCCTCAACTACCGAAGAAAGCTTGGACTGGTCCTTTTCTGCGGGCTTCAAAATACGAAGAAGTCCTGTCAAGTGAAAGACAAACCAGCCCACCGAAGGAAATCTCGGCACCAAGACCAGCCTACCAGTCCAAGATCAGTTCTCTCTGACAGGCTACGAATGGTGTGGACGGACCTGGGCAAAATTAACAGATCTTACTTGCCATCTAAGGCCACTCTTTAGCCCCATGAACGCAAGAACCGTTCAAAGCGAGCGATCGTCTCCGTAAATGTTTCTCGGTAGCCAAAGCCTACCTACCTCCTCTCCTGGGGCCCACCAGTTGGCTCTCCAAAACTGAGTGGGAGAACATTTTGCGTGATTGCTCGCAAAAGCTTATGCTGGCGACAGCTGACTTCTTTTGGGTAAAGGTCCTGCCTTGGATAAAAATGCCACGCTTAGCTCAGCACGCCCCGCGTCGACTTCACCACAGCCCTCCCGGCGATGAGAAGCAGAAGGGTCTGAGCGATTCAAGTCGTAAACCACGCCTGGTGCGCCGTAAACAGGAGGATCCAACACCGAGGGGCGAGTCACTAAAGTAAGGCCATCGAAGATTGCTAAGCCAAAGCCCAGATCTGCCAGGAGCTGACATATTTGAGTTAGTATTTTAACTAACTTAGGCTCTTTCAGGGCCCCCCAATCTACCAAGAAAGATACATGGCCCGCAACTCTAACCCTAGTCCTACATGGTTACTCACACTTGAATCATATCAGCCGTGTCAGGCAAAATTTATGCCTGATAAACCCTTTTAGCGTGACACATTTCACACCTAAAAATGGCTAAGAACAGGAAATTCCCGGAAGCAGACTATTACAAGACAAATACGACAAAATTAAGTCGCAACTTTGTCCTTTGGTAAATTCCAAACTTACAAAAATCGCAGAAGTCCAAAAACTAAGGCCTTGCCGTTTTGAATAAAAAGTTTGTCATAAATTAGCAAACGAAAATTTCAGATGCAGAAATTACTCTGTATAGGAAAGGTTCAGAAATCTGTTGATGTCCCAAAAGAACAAAAGCTATTTTGCTTGATAGGGATTTACAATTCCTGAGAAAAATGCCATAATCCGTTCCACAAATGTTCCAAAAAATGAGCAAACCTACTCATCGTTTAAAAGGAAGCTTCTACTTTGGACCCCAATTTCCACACCTTGCTTAGATCTAGAAAATTACCTGGAATCTACAAGGTTGAACTACTAAACTCTATAAGAGAAACACACAGATAACTTGACAAACCCGAACGTCAAGCTCTAAGATCTCTAAAATAAAAGAAACACTTGTTTTTCCAAAATCCGGATAAATCTCGTGGCGTGGGTAGTATCATACAGCTGATTACCTACTTGAAGGTGACACAATGCTTGAAGGTAATCAAATACACAACTAAAATCGATTTGATATAATCTGACACGGTGATTTATTCAAAAACAGCTAAACCTCATGTAATGGGATCGGTCAGTAATTGATAAAAACACTCACCATTTGTGTGACCCGGAAGACACAAACTCGAACTCTCTGTTTGCTACTTCTGCCAAAGGTCACACAAAAGACCCCTGCTGGTAAAGTCTTCATATGAAGACCTCTTGTCAGCAGTGGGTAGGACCATGTGAAACAATTTGTGAATTTTATCGACTTCTTTCTTTCTTGTGCCTCTGGTCCAAAAAAACAAAACACAGTCAAAGACAACGAAGTGTGATAAGAACTTGAACTACTGAAACTACCAAAAAGCAGTTTTTTGGTGACCATAGACTGTCTCGGTAAAATGTCACAAATGTTTCTCCAAAATTAAGTAGAACAGGAGTCCTTAGTGCTCTATCAGTTACAAATCCAGGAACTATTTTTCCGAAATGCCAACACTCCACATATTGAAGCATATTAAAACTAGTGTTATGCAAAGAAATTGTTTTCTCGTTTAACGGGAAATAACTATTTGCTAACGACAGGCGTTGCATTGGCAAAGATGTTCCCCGGAAGACTGTGATATCATGTTCCATGCGCTGGAAAAACGTTTTTTCTTAAATGACAAAATCTTCAAATGGTTTCGCTCTCGATATGATATAAACTCATGTTCTTGACTGGTGACGAAAGAGATCTAGCTGATTTCATATTCGGATAATCTCTATGCATCCGACTTTGAAATGCACACACGAGTGGTCCAAATCAGAAATCAATTTCTTAGACCTAACTCTGTACAAGGGGAGTTAGATTTGAAAATGTCAGATTCTAGATTGAAAATGTTTCAAGTAACCCTGTGACAAATTTCCAATATCTCGCAAGAGACTCATCTCACCCAAAAGCATACTTCAGTGGCATGGTCAAGGGGAGGCTATCAGATATATTCGCAACTCCAGCTCGGAATCAGAATATACGCACAAACTTGATTTTTCATATCTAAAAACTACTCCAAAGGAGAAATGAGAAATTCGTACGTGCTCAAATGCCTCTGTCAGATATTTCATACAAAAGAAAGAAATATCTATCTAGAGGAATTTTACCAAATAACTCGGTAACATTCCTTTATCTCAGCACTGAACTACTTCCCCCAAAAAGTAATGCTGACTATCAACATGGCACTTCTCAGGAACTGGCATTTCTATCTGAAATCATAATCTGAACAAACTTCCCTGCTCCCCTATACTCGCACTTAGACACGCAACCCAAAATCTAGGATAGGTCTAGTTAAGCTAAAGATTACATCCATAATGATCTTCAATCGTCGAACTCTAGATGACATATTCAGGAAGAAGCTAGTCGCAACTGAAAGTCACCAATGTCCCAACTGAAGGATTTGCTAGATCTTCTCACGAAAATGACGTCATCTCATGAATATTCACTTTTATGACATCAAAAGACCTTGCGAATATTAATTTTGACTTTACCTCTTGATCATGGGAATAGTTGAACCTTAAAAATATCAGAATGCATGCTGTAAAACCGCTAGACCTACAAAACCTCAGTAGGTCTATCATTTCACACATCGTAGGCTCCATCAAATTACAAGTTTCCGTTACCCTAAATCAACTAAAACCCAGCCTAAACATGGCCTACCTTTATACTTTTAGATCTTCATAAATTAGGCCTTCACAAATCTTGCTGCCGAGTTCTATTTTGTTTTATGCTAACAAAATTTCAGTAGGTCTACATGTAGAGTCTAAGGCATAAACATGTTTAACAAAACAGAAGTCCTAACACATGAATCATAGAAACACAAACCCTGTAAGCCTTGGCTCTTAGTCAAAACAACCAAAACTGAGATCCTATTTACTCTCATCCCTGTATCTTCTAAGCTGGTCCTTTAGTCCATCTTTGGCACTCCTTACTTGTACTAATCGTCAGTAGGCTTTGCTTTGATGAGTTCAAAACATGCTTTAATAACGGACGAAAGCTCTTATCTCGCATCATTAAATTATTATAACAGTAAAGATAAAATGTCCCATTCTTTCTAAATTCGCACTCATGAATCAAATATTTTTATATTTTTGTCACAAAAAGTGACTACATAACACTAATGTATTAAAACATACTGCTTAGCCTCTGGGTGTTTTTTAAGGTCTCAACACACTAATGAAATTATGCCTATTCATGAGTGTCTAAATGATAGTGATAAATGCGCTTTTCATCAAAAAATTATACCACAACACAGGTAGACCCATTTAAGCATAGCAAAAGTAGCTGATGAGATTAACCAAAAAAGATCAAAGTGTTTGATCATAGTTAATCGAAACGCGTCCTACACTAGCTATCTCAAATCAACTCCTGTTGTTTTTTTTCCCAACCATTCTATTTCAATTGGATTGGTATGGAATTTGTTTAAAATTCGCAAAAAACTTTTTTTTTTTAAAAAAAGCCTCTGTCCGCTTTCCTTTCTTTGCAAACCCGCAAAGAGGGGACTATTGCTTGTCTAAAACAAAAAGACAAGAATTGGCTTTTTTTCCTGCTCTTCCAAAAACCGATAGGCCTAGGATCACCGAACACCGGGATGCCTACTCTATCCCCCTTCTTACCACAGCGTACTCTATCACCCCCCTCTCCCATGTCCTTAAAACAATGGGACATTATTTCATGAGACAAATAAATGGTTTGTTATTTTACCTGCATCTTCCAAACCCGATAGGCCTAGGATAACCGATTCGAACCCGATAGAATAGTGCTCTGGCATTCTCTCCGATGGACCTGTTCGTTAGGCGACGGAATCTCTCGTTGTTCGTTACCCCAAACTATAGGCCTACCTTTTGAACGGAAGAGCATTTTGTTCATGTAAATAAATCAATCAGGGACAACTTTTGTCCCTATCCTATTCAATTTTTTGATTTGTCAACTACATGGCAAGTCAAACTTTGAATTACCTCAACCATCTGGTTGACAATTGTCAATCTAAAGATTAACCAGTACCATATTACAGACACGCTCTTAATTTTTAGAGCCTCTATCCGATATTTGACATTTATAGTTCTAAAAAAAGATTAAGAAGTAAAATGTTAAATTCGACTCTACCCTAGCGTATTATGCTTCGTTTTTCTAAACTGAGTCATCCACCAACAAGCTCTAAACGCTTTCGTCTTTGCATACCCGCAAAGAGGAACTATTATTTGTCAAAAACAAATGGCATTATGTTCTATGAATGACAAACAACTGGTTACTTTACCACTGCTCTTATCCAAAATTGACAGGCTTAGGATAATTTAACATGAGATTGCGTAACTCTTTCACCCCCTTTAGCCACGGGATTGCGTAACTCTATCACCCCCTCTTCCCCATGTCTTAAATACAAATGACTTATTTCCATGAATACAAGAAATGGCTGTTTTTTACCTGCTCTTCCCAACGATAGGCCTGGGATAACCGAACACGGGATTCCGTAACTCTATCACCCCCTCTACCTATTACTCTCTCCTATACTCCTTCGTTTTGGATGTAGAACACCCGTTAGAATAGTGCGCTGGCATTCTCTCCTGATGACATGGTCGTTAGCGAAGGAATCTCTTGTTGTGTCTTTTACCCAAAACATAGCCCTACCTTTTGAAAAACCGGAAGAGCCTTTTGTTCATGTAAATAAAAATCATATGGCAAACTTTTGGTCCACAGTATCCATATTCCACGTTTTTGATTTTGTCAAAAAACTACATGCAGTTCAAACTTTGAATTACCTCAACATCTGTTGACATTGTCAATTCAAGATGAACCAGGACCATATTACGCTCCTAAAATTTTAGAGCCTCTGTCCGATATTTTTTGACATTCATTAGTTCTAAAAAACTGAATTAAAAGAAGTAAATGTTAAGGTCGGAACTCTAACCTAGCGTATAATGCTTACGGTTTTTCTAAACTGGAGCATACACAACAACGCCTCTATAACGCTTTCTTTGCATACCCGCAAAGAGGGAAGTTTTATTTGTCAAAACAAATGACATTAGTTCCATGTGAACAACACTGGTTACTTTTACTGCTCTTGCCAAAATTGACAGCTTAGGATAATTGAACATGGTTGCTTAACTCTATCACCCACTTTAACCACTGTTAGGTATACTAATAGCACACACAAGATAGCCCGGAGCTAGCACACATTTGTAACACATCTCAAGTACAAAAGGTTTTTGTGATTAAATGTGTAGACAGACGACATGGACCCCTGAAACATACTTCTTAAGTGGCCCAATGGGGCCTTAAAGAGAGGGGGTCAAGACAAAGTTTTGTACAATGTGCTGAAAAGTATAACCATGTTATTTGTCTATCCACAATGATTCAGGAAAGGTATAGTTTGTACTATCTACAACGTAGTTTTAAGAGTTAAAGACAAAACATAAGCAAAATCATAAAATGGTCAATTTCAGTTTTACAGGGGCAAATTTTGTACAGTTCTCCGATTTGGAATAAAAAAAATGGTTGCAAAATTATTTGTGGAGCTATAAATCAAATAAGGAACATTTTGAATGCCGCAAAAAATGCTTGCTTAATAAAGTAGTGGGGAACACATGGTCAAGCCCAATTGAATACAATGGACGTTTGACCTTCTGTGGCCCCCACTCGGTACTAGTATTTTTAGTCAAAACTATTTCCTTATTTTAATCATTTTACTTTTTTTAAAAGTTTTTTACTTTTTCATTTTGTTTTATCTAAATCGGAGCAACTTTAAAATTTGCCCCCTGTACAACTGAAATTGACCTTTTTATTGATTTTTGCTGTTTTTTTAGCCTATAACTCTTAAACTTTACGTTGTGATAGTACAAATATACCTTTCCTGATCCTTATGGTTGACAAATAACATGGTACACTTTCAACATGATTCTAATCAAATTTAAAATTTGACCCCTGTCAAACTTTGTCTTGGCCCCCTCTTCCTTAAGGCACATTTGCGTGCACTAAGATCCGTTTCAGGGTTTCTTTCTGTCTGTCAACATATTTTAATCACTCAAACCTTTTGTACTTGAGATGTGTTTACAAATGTCTGTTAGCTCCCGGGTTAAGAAGAAGGTAGCAAATGTTGGCTCAAGAAATGTGTCAGATCCAAGGATAGCACAAATTCATCATTGATGTTTTACTCTAATTTTATGGTGCATACTTGTCCCATCGATCTGTTTAATTTATTCCTTTAACAAGATTTCAAATCAACAGTGGTACATTCGGACAACGTCCACTTTATCGTAAATACACACGTATGTTCCAGGTCATGGCGGAATGGTTATTTTAAATAATTAACTGGCATTGGCTCATATTTATGACCTCATTATTTAATAGGAGCAGGAATTGGGTTTGTGCACCACACTGGCGACATAATCCAAGTCCATTTTTTTGGCATGGGTCGCACTTACAGTTTTTTCCTTTGGGCTTTAACTGTATTATTGTCTTGAATACATCATTACCATTGTGGATCTAAATTACTAAGTCTCTCAAGAGGTTGCCCTTGACCCAACGTCAATCCTCCACGATCCGAAGTAGATGATTGTACCTAAATCATGCATGAATTGGAGCACTGTCATGGTCTCATTGGTGTCCGTGATGTCTATTCTGCAGCCTTGTTCTTTGGCCTGTTAAACATTGAAAAATACAAGTATACTTACCATTATTGTGGGAATTTGTTTACACGATTAAAGCTATATCTCTGTTATTATTTTTTATTTTTTATTTTGTTTGAGCATGGGTAGATCATCATGTTCAGCAGGATGCAAGGTCGTCCGATAATGCCGGGGTCCAGGAGGGCTTGTGACAACCAGAGTTTTACACCTTACTCTTATCCCAAACTTGGCTGTGATTTACAGTCCCAGGGCAAGTACCACACGCATGACCGGTGCACTGATCCTCTGTTGCCCGGCAGCATGTGTTACTTATGAGGGCCCACCCTCTAGTCACAGGTCTTCTTTCTTTCAACTTTGGGAATCTTTGGAAGTAAGGAGTTGTAAAGATGTCCACGGCTTAGGTATTCACAATACGGTGTAATACCCATCCTATAGTCCTGCATCTCATAGTCTATCATAATAGGGAAACCTTACATACACAAACATCAAGCCGGGCCTTAATACCTTTTCTAAGGTGGATGTAGTGGGTCTTTCTTTGCTGCCTGTTCTAGTAAGGCGCCTTCAAATTGGCCGCCCACCTGACAGGGATCCTTTCCCCCATATACGGTTTCCTGCATGGCAGTCTCAGATATGTGCATACGTAGTGCGTGTATCAACTGCGAATAATCACAAAAACAAGAAACAATTCGATAATATCCTGAGCTTGGTTTGATAGCATCTACTGTTAACGTTCAAGGTTTACAACAAAGTACCTTTTCGTCGTTTTTGTTCTTTGCTTGGGATTATTTTCGATGCAGTGGATGGTTGAGATACTGCCTCTCCTTAAGGCTTGCCCCTGATGGCACCAGTATTTCATCTTTCTTGTCATTTTCTTCTTTAACCTTAAAAGTAAACATTAAAACAGATTAATAACAACGACTTCGCTGTTAAAATTAGAATACAATTTTTTTTACTTTTTTTAAAAAATCATTATTAAAGTCAGTGTTTGCATTTTTTAATATTTCTAATTTTGTTAGAAATCTAATAAGCGTCCTTAGGAAGACTAGTCAGCGTTTTTGAAAGAGAAAGAAGAAATCTTACAAATAACTTTAATGGCTAAGGTACGCAAATCATATAAACACAAACTTGAACGGTCGTAAACAAATAAGCTTTTAAAACAACACATTCTTACCTGTCCCTTTTCACCTTTGATTTTTGCGGAGTTCCCCTCGATGTGTTCCACGATACTACGGTGGACCTCATATGACCGTGCTTTGTCTTTGGAATCTTTGTGAAGCCCTCTCCAGCTTACTGTGGAGAAATTGGCGTATGTGTAGATAGACTGAAGCCAGAAATCTAGTGAACTCTAAACCGGCCCGGTGAAGTCATGGAAACGCGACTTATTTGCGATTGCGTGGTAAAAGCAAATGAGAGGAATAAAAATAGAAGGGGACTCTGATTAAGCAACATGTGATCTGTGTTTTTTAAATGATCACTAGGATGGAAAAGGTCATTTGTAACCTTGAAAACAAAAATGAGGCTTGTGGCACAATCGATTGTGGATTCATATAAAACAAATATTTATTATATTTTTTTATCAAATTGATCAGAATCAAGGATTTGGAATGTCAAAACACAATTACAAGGGCAATAAATAATCACTACACTGCCAAAATTCCATATATATATATCTCCATATATATCCATATACTCGCCACTCCTGACGTGGAAGAAGTGCTGCAGTTCAGCGCAATGATATTCCTCACGTGAAGATGTCAAAAAGAAATCTTGCACAATAATATCACAGGATAATAAATCAAAGGTATTGGTCTCACAAAGTATGATCTCCCTGTAATGGAGCAGGCCCGAAGATAATGTCCAGCAGTTCAAGACGACGTGGTTATAGGTCCTCGATGAACGCAATACTTCAGCAGTACATCATCCAATGCCAAGGTTTTTCCGCCAATCTGTCCCTCTTGTGGTCCATTTTGGGCCACAAAAGGGAATCATTTTGATTCCGAAACTGAAGCTCCTTTTGGCCCCAAACGACAGCAAACTAACTAGCCTTTAGCTCCTGTGGTATCAAATAAATATCCTATTAGTAATCTGCCGCTGATCTATCAACTCTGCGATAAAACTACTGGCCCATCTTCGTTGTAATCTCAGCTATTTAACTACTTCCATATCTATGTGAAGAACCCAATGTCTGTACCGATACCTGCTGCCAATCGCCTTATCTCAACAAGTCCACAACCTCTTGACACAGTCTCTAAGGAGCTTAGAGAGTCGGCCTTGTGGAAAGAAAGACTTGCATCAACCAAGTAACATCTATTGGTATTGACCTGATGATCATCTACCACCTGGAGCTGACTCCTCATGGGCTGAATGCGATGCCTCAACAGATTAAGAACCAGAATTTGTCCGATCTAATGTTTCCTTGCAGCAGTGGGGCTACAACCTGAAAGCAGATCAGGACACTATACGCTGCGGTTTGTGGAACAGCCACACAGCCAATGTGATTCTCTTGGTCTGCCATTGACTGGAGCAACAATACACAAACAAGGACCCTTGCAGAATTCAGTGAGTCAGCCAGATGTTGCACTCATCTCTGGCTGATCATATTTGAAACAGTGTCGGACCGATAAGAAGAACTACTCCCACAGCCAATTGTTCCTCATATCTAAGATAAACTTACATCATCTTACATAAGCCATTGTCTCATGACAATATTGGAAACTACATGTTGCCATCCTTAGCTTGCACCATACCTGAAAATCCCTGCCTTTTATTGTAGCTTAATCTTGAAATACATCCATATACAGGAGAAGAAATTTCATTGGTCTCTTGCATAATGAAAGGGTACTTTTCCCATGAGGAACCTTTTCTCAAAGAAATAAACTAATGTTTTTAATTGAAAAAAATAATATACTATAACATTAACATCTGTCAACTTCTTGAATTAACACTGACTTTGAGTGAAGGTTGTAACCTGAGTACTTTTCTCCAAGGCGAAGTGGTCCAAACGTTAATATGCTTATATAGGCAACTGTTAAAAATAAACCTGTAAAGAAACAGGCATTTAGACTGCAGCTGGGACTCACTACTATGCAGAACGTAAAATACTGGAGCCGTAAAAATACAAACCATTGCAGGGAACGTAAAATAACGGCGTAAAATCTCAGCTCCAACGTTATCTGTGGTTTTTGACTTGTTTAAAATATATTAAGAAGTTAAAACGTTATTACAACCCTCTGACCAAATTTACGTTGTGCTATATAGCACCATAACACGTTGTATTTACGTTACCACGTGGTTGTAAAAATTATATTCGGGCAAACAATTTTGATAGAAAAAGACATTAAACAAAGGGAAAAGGTGAATAAATAAAAATTGAAACCAGCGTATACTCTTTTGTTTTATATTGAATTTACCCATTCTAATGTCATCATTAATATCTTAATAACATAGAATAACTTAATACAAAAATGTCTTACATAGATTCGAACCAGGGTCTTAAGATTACAATCCTAAACCTTATCCCTACACTACATATTTACTGGATAGAAGATGCTAAATTAAAATATATGTGTTACTACTTTTATTATGTAAAACGATGTTTCATAGTTCTTATTCTTACATAAAACAAGTTACAAAAACGTATAATTACGGAAAATATAATACGGTGTCCCCCAAGCGTATAAATCCTACCTTTTTTCAATTTGTGCATTTAGCCACTGTTTATTACATTTTCTGCGTCCAAATTGACTTTTTGTTATGTATAGGTAATATAGCGTGAGATTATTGAATAATTGAAGTTTAACCGTAATAAAAGATAAAAACTGGTAAAATTAGGAACAGTTTTAACAGTGCAGGAAACCCCCAGTCCAATTAAAAGCAATTCGGAAGCAACCCTTTCTACGGGCCTGGCAGATGAACATTTTGGCCGTAATTTGGTGTTTGTGCATGTAAATGGTTAATTTTGAATTCAAAACAAGAATTGAATCAAAACTTTCAATGTTCTCCGATTTCACGGTAATTAAAAAAGCACCCGCCCGACTGACCATGCTTTAAAGATCCGCCCACCCGCAGAACACATTTTCACAGCGCCAACCGTCACTTGCTGTTTTTCGGAATAATAATTATTTGAAGGGGAACCTTCGTGCAAACAAACACCTTGTAACACTAGTTCGCGATTGTTTTTTTTTTTCGCCATTATTAAAACATTTTGTGCCTCGTATTATTGTATTCATACCTTGTCATAATACTTGCAGGCCACTCGGGCAGGTTCGTTCAAGTTTTGACTGAGATCAAATACGACTAGGAATATTGCTCGCCGGTTCAAAAACACCTGCCAATAGTTTTTTTGGCATTTCGCAAAAGTACAAAAAGAATGATAAATAAATTAGGAATAGAAAGTGTTATATTATTTAGATTTACTCTTCCGCCTAATAGCCCATGATTCAAGACACGACAAAATCTAACCTGTGTGCATTGTAATATCATCCTGTCCCCAAAATCCCAAAACGGAAACTCTAGAGCTTGTTCCTCCTTCCTGTGGATTTTTTTCTGATCGTTGTTTCTCGACTTCTTTCTCTAGGTTTTGAGTATCTCTTGCGGTACTTCTTAACAACATACAAAGGAACTTCTTGTGAGCGAAATGTAGTCAAACAATTACAGGGATTATTTTGTATGAGATTTTCAAATTGAGTTGAGACCTTATTTAAAGTGTTAGGTCCTGTCCATTTCACTGAAAGGTAAAGAGAATTTTTTTATGGCCACAGGTAACAACAGTTTTTATGGTACTCATATCAATTACATAGCTATGCTTTTATATTTTTACCCGTGTTTTTATTGAAATTTCATAATGAATACAGTATTAATTAATAAAACTTGTTGTTTGATAAGGATAACTGAGTTTTGACACTGCGAAATATTATTCCTTATCAACCCTGAAGAATAATGAATTTTTATATCAATACACAATACGCAAACCATTTTTTTTATTTGGCCATCCAACCGTTGCAGAGTATTGTAAAGCCATTATGGAGTTTCTGACACCTACTACCATGGCATTAGTCTTATCAATTTAAGACCCACTAAGAATTCATCATTTCCAGAAGCTGAAATTCTTGCAGTAACTGCACAAAATGTTTTACAATGGCAAATAATCTCCACATGGCCAGTATTAAACCTTTACATCAACACCACCCCATGGAAATATGCAATAATTCTCCTAACACCTTAATCACTATAGGCGTAAGAGAGTGAGTACACTAGACTAGCACTATGAAGCTAGTAAATCTCATTCCCTTGGGCCAGCCGTTCAGTAAGCTTTCATTCGCCAATGTGTTTAGAAAGTACCCGCCTCGCTTTTGGTATATATATGATACCCAGATCCACAAAGTCAGTTGATGTCAATGTATGTACAAGTAAAAACACACGATCACACGCAGTCCGGTAAGACTTCTAAAAGACACACTGCTGCGAATCCGGTGAATAGGCAAAGACAAATGGCATGTGCTCATATTTTATCATCATTTTTAATAGGATCATTGATCGGTTTGTTGCACCATACTGGCGCATGATCCAAGTCCTTTTTATGGCTTGGATCGCACTTACCAGTTTTTCCTTTGGTTTACTGTAATTATTGTCTTGATACATCATTAAACCATTGAGGATCTAAACTTTTTTTGAGATGGTTTACCAAATGGCAACAGAAGGAATTAACAACACTCAGAAAAGTTTTATCAGGCGTTACCATATACATTCACAATATAGTTTTTAAAAGCCGATTTCCTATGCAATGTGCACACATCTTTGAAGATTGGGGTGCTCTTCGAAAATTTCTATTATTGCTTTAAGATCCAAGCACTTCAATACCAGTTCTTTCCAAAATCAACTCCTTTTTGTCTCTAAATTGCTATTGCTAGATCATATCAACACCTTAATTGAATATGGTAAAAAAAAAAAAAAAAAATAAAATCATTGTTGAAAACAACACGACAGCCGGATTTTAAAGAGTCCTTAAGAGCATTTGCCACTGTTTCTGCGTCTAAAAAAAGTCGGATCCCGACTTTTATTAGTAAACAAAGCATAAATCACATTTCTGACAAATACAGCGCGTTACGCTTATCCACTTCCAGGGCTTTACTACATCAATTTCTCACCACACAGTTCCAAAAATGCACTTTGATGAAAAAGGGGCCGCTTTTTTGTTTACATTTTGAAAAAGAATCGCTGAATAGTGGCTTTACATCTCACGAAGTTTCAATGACTCAATAAGCAGACGTTTTGAAAATGTAAATAGACGTCTCGATGTGTTTTTTTTATTATTAACTGGTGTTTCATTGTTGCTGTAAACGTACCGTTTCCAGATGTTTTCGTGTTCTTTAAAGATGGTTTGTTTGCGTTCGCCCTCAAGCCTTTAGATTCTAAATGATCCAAATATCTCATGTAATTAATAAACCAGTGCCTTTCCTGGATAATCGGCTGCTAATAATAAGTTTTTTATATCGCTTATCACCGTAAAATGTTCTCAAAGCGTCGTGACTATTATTATCATTATTACTACTAAGCCATCCGAAATGGTTACAATCATTTCGCTTCATCTGTGGCTGCTGATCATCGCACATCCATCTCAGTATTTGTCCCCATAACAACTGGGGTCGACGAAGAAATTTAGATTATATGCTTGCCCAGGAACAAAACAGGTTGGCTGCAGCGGGGCTCGAACTCGCGATTGACATGGTTTAAGATCATGAGGCCTGCTCTTTACCCGTTGCCACACGATCTAAATAGAGGAGAGCACGTACCCCTGCAACCATCCTTGTTTTACCCCTCACTACAGAAAAGGTTCACACATTTGGGTATTAGTATGGCCCTCTATAATCAACGCTAGGTAATTTAGTACTCTCAATTGTGGTGTCACCTTTCAATAGGGGCCAATTTAGGTTACACAGGGTCCAACTTTTTTTTAATGCTTCCCAATTATGTCGCAATGTATCATAGTGGCCGTCCTAGTCATAAGGATTCCAAAAATGTATAGTTTGTACCATCTACGACCATTGGTTTGTGAGTTATAGGGTAAATGGGCTAAAAAGGTCATTTCTATTGTTACAGGGGCAAATTCAGAAGTTGCTCCATTTTGGTAAAAAAATGAAGAACTGGGTAGAATTGTTACTTCCTATAATGTGCACAACCATCACTGATAGCAATTTTGTATAAAACTCACCTACCAATTCCTCGACGTCGAAATCCCAGCACACCAAACAGAATTTCAACAATATTTTCTCGAAGCTTTAGCCCCAAAACGCCAAAACACGGAATTTATACGGAGGCATATCGTATTGCTGCATACTAATAATATATTCGACCGACATCGATATCGAAACGTTGGCGACCTACCCTAATTAACCCCAGAGAATGTGGTTTTGGTCCATTTTCTTCACTCAAAGGCTGGCCCTACGATGAGCTGAAGCCCTTGAGTATGAAGGTATCTTCAAAGCGTTAATGTAGTTTTTATTAGGTAGATACACGTTGATGTGATCTGGGAAAACCCGCCACATGGGGAAAAATTAGATGTTGAGTTTTTGACTATCATTGCAAAATTTGAAATATACGTTTCCATTAAATTTTACGCCTTTCTTCTATGATACACATACCAAAATTTAATGCCTTAGACAATCTGGACCAAAAAAGAAAGTACAACATAACAGATTTAAAGGTATTTTTCTTTATTTTTTCAAAACTTTCCTGTTGCTACTTGGCGGGTTTTTCCCATATCACTTGCGCACCCACTGCGTCAAATTGTGGCTACCCGTTTAATTACTACATTTTAAAATAAAACACCCAGTTTAGATTCTCTCCGCTGATGGTTACTACTTGGTCACGTAACGCATGGAAACTTTTGTATTATATTGCACACAATAGTTCATAAAAGAGTTCCTCATGTGGGATAAAAGTTGGCGAAGTAGCTTTGTATCTGTTTATTTTGGCCATATTATCTTGTGATGTAAGAATAATTTATATGTGGAATGAAAGCTTTTATCCAGCTCATAACTGTACTTCATTGAAGTTTTAAAAAATACTGAATGCAGAGAGAGTATATATAATTGTGTTTAACATTTTAATGCATTTTTTTCAAAAATACGAAATGCATTGAGTAGCCACAAACTACACTCGATATTCTACCACGGTCCTTCAGAGGCAGCGCTGCTATTTTTCAGCCTCGTGTTCTTGTTACTGTATCAGCACTTGGTGATGTCTTTAAAGAGATTCATGTGCTGTCTTGCTCATCAGGCTTGTAGAAGGCGTTTTAACCATATTAATCCGATTTGCTTTGATATCTGTCCTTAATTTGCTGGCTCGGTCGAAAAAATTGTAATTGCACTGTTACTATCCTTTTTTCATTTTGAAATAACGCCAAAAAATAACTATTATCTTTATACAAAACCAACATACACTATCGAAAACCTTTTTTTACAGGAACGTCCAAATCCTACCACGTTGCAACGTCGCTTCAAATTCCAGTCGATCCCGGGTTGAATGTTTGGAACTCGGCAGCGTTTGTCGTATCAACGCTTCAAGTAATTTGCTTGACGATGTACCTTACAATAAGATTATTAATGGGACATGTCAGCCGTACATGGTTATCCTTTACGACAAATTAATCAAAAATTTTATAGTAATAAGTCCTACTTTTGTCCGAGGAGTGAATTCAATGCTGGTTTTTCCCAAACTCGCTTCTTGTCCAACAAGCATAATCTGGTCCTGTAGATGGGTCTGGTGCCATGAAGCGAAGCTTGTAGATAAGCCTGGAGGGCTTTCGGGCTTGTGTCATTATTTTCTGATGTGTTTTCACCTATATAAAAGATAATTTGCGAAATGTCTTGCCCGTTATATTCCCCATGATGCGTGTGAAAAAAGTAACGAATATGCTTAATCTGAATGTAGTTTAGTTTCCGCACATTTTCAATATCTGCGCTGTACTGACCCTAACAGCTCTTGCAATTTAGCTATATACTAGCTATACGCCTATAACCAAAAGACCTGTTTTGCTCTTATTTGAGTCCCATCCCACAGAATATGTGCCTTTCATTGGCCCATTGGCAATTTTCCATTTTTTCGTACTCGCACTTAGCCTAAGAGAGTTCATACCTGCAGCTGCTGTTCCTGGCAGAATATTCTGCTCCTTTAACAAATTTCTTGACATAAAAGAAGGCTCTCCTCCTCCTCCTCCTGTTGATCTAAGGCCACTCATATAGCTTCGATCGAAATATTTTTCAGTCCTTTCTACAACAAAATCCTAAATTAAAAATGTTATACTTATTTAAAATATTTAACTATATGTTTGCGGTTTTTTGTTTATTAAGAGGGCCATCTCAAAATGTTCCTTTTTACAAACATTTAAGATATAATACGCACGTTTTTTCCATCATATTGGATAGTCCATATTTTTAGTAAAATGGTGTCAATCGAAATCCACTTGAGCGACCTTTCCTCCCCAATTGACAATTAAACTGAAACATGTGAAACCATATCCATGGTTAAAACAAGTGGTTTCACTTCATAATTGAAGGGATCGGATTACTTTGTGGGATGCGTTGACATCAACACCTGCGCCCCATGGTACCAGATTACAAAAAAAAAAAAAAAAAAAAAAAAAAAAACCTGAGGATTTTACCCAATAAGACGGGATCACACAGCCGTCCACAAAGTTTAAACTTAGCTTACAAACAGATCGATGCCATGGGAATCAACTGGTGGCGTTAATTTCTTGTGTTAACACAATATCCGTCGTCCATTAATTAACATCGTTCTGTTTACGCATAATGGCGCTGCATCGTGCTTATCATTTCAGGTGAGGCCAAAGGCTAAAGCTTTACAGCCATGCCAAATATCATTTTGAAAAATCTTGAGGCGCACTATTTTCAAATGTGCCAGTGGTGCTCTTTAAATATAATGAAACTTTGAAAGATGAACAGATCCAGTTTCAAATGGACCTTACAAAGATTTTTTTTCTAGCTTGTCTAAATTGAATTCATACCAAATAAAGACAACTTTTTGAACTGGATTCTGTTTATTTTCAGGTCACCTTTTAGCACATCTGACTTTCGAATGGCAATTCGTAGTACATACCCTTGCTTCACCCTCGTGATTGATATTTTTTAAGATAAGTTAGTTTTTTACAAATCCTGTTCTATAGAATATCTTAATATACACAACCAATTTCTTCATGGGAGTTCCTGTGAGTAGCTGTTAAAATAGCCTGGAGTACCCACACCGTATGGGTACCACATCGTCGGCCGCTAAGTGGGGTAATCATCCACTTAGGTACACATGCAGTGCCTAACCTCTAGTCGCCCCGTGCGGGAGTACCTGCGTTGGGTCCCCCTGCAAATGAGCTTTGAGCTCTGTGGTGATTATTTTAAGTAATTTTTATCCTTATTTAACATTTTGGGCACATATTTATATGTTTTTCCCCAAAATGTCAATCTAAGGTGTCTGTTGATGTCAACTCAAATGTTGGATGTTACTGATCTTGAAAATTTCAGAAAGTCGTAACAACAATGGAATGTTTGGCGCCCCTATGTTCCAAAGTGCTGCCTACTAAGCTGGTAGGGGAGTACCTGTGAATGTACTCCAGTGGAGTAGCTGCATGGTACTCCAATACTGGTGGCTTACATGGTACCTGTCAGTCAGCCACCTTGCAGGCAACTGCATAGTACAATTTAGGATAGGCCTGCTAAGTAAACATAGCTCTGTCCCGCCGGTGGCTTGTGTACTTTGCAAGTACTTAGTTGTAGGAACTGCACTAATGCCTCAAGGGGTACCCTTGGAGTAGAGGCTAAGAGTACACATGGAGTACTTCACTCTGGGTTACACCGTGATAGGAATCTTGCTGTGGTCATGGTATAGCAATGAACCCAACCTTTGTGAGAGCAAGCCTTCCTAAGGTACTTTCCAAGCGTTCAATAAATTCAGTATCCATTCCGCTCCCCTTGCTCTGCTGTTATTGGCTTCTGTTTACTTTTACTCAATTGATGTAAAACGCTTGAGTCATTCCGTAAGTCCATTTCCAGGCCAACATTATGAAAGGTGTTTCGGACAATGGTGTGTGATCTCAGGAACCCACTGGAGTACATTAAAACACGAAACTAAATAAATAACTAAAAAGCAGACAGCAAAGAAAAAGGAACCTAACAGACACGTCAAAGGAATCAAATTTTGGATTATATTTTTAAAACTATTTAAAAAACTACTTTGAAAGCTTCAGTGTTAGTGCCGTTTGTGTGATTGATCCGTTGAACTGTTTTTCGGCCTAATGAAATTTAAGTTCTCTGAGTTGTAATATTTTAAATTCCGTATCCCGAACTCTTTGTTTTGTGTGTATATTCTTTTTTCTTGAAAATGCATTTAATGTTTTTGTCACACTTTTTGTTAAAATTTGTATAATGGACCCCAATGTCATATAGTTGACCTTATATCTTATGTCATTTTTTAGAAGTGGGTCCATTTTGCGGAAACACTTCAAACTTTTCCGACGCGCTGTGCCTGTCGGGTAAATACGGGTATACCCGGCAGATGTGAGGAAAGTATATTCTTTTTGTCAATAAAGATCATAACTAACAAAATGTTCCCCACAGCACCAGCGTAAGGCATGATGTCCATTGATATGTTATTATTATTTAATTACTTTGCCAATATACAGAAACAGATATTTAACATATACACAAAATACAAGAAAAATTATTTATACTCCAATGCTTTATAAAAGTTCGAACACATCTGATGCTCTCATACCAATACAAAGATACAAGAAAACACACACAAAATTGATCTAGAGAAACTAATGAATAGAAAAGGCAGAGGGCTAAATAAATAGAAAAAAGCATAAACCAATCAATGATAAAATCATTGAGAAAGTTGAAGCAATTACTGGTCTATTCAAATCAGCCCACTCATCTTGAAAATAATACGTTTCACCTGACCAAAATTGAATCCAGAAGTTTGTTTTGTTGCTGTACTTACAGTAAAAGTTCTAGCCATACCAAACCGCGTATCAAAAAGTAGAAAAGCGATAGCTTGTCAAACATCCTAATTGCATTAATCATAGATGGACAGTATTTGTACCATTTTGCCCATATTTTGGACATGTGTAGATGGCTTATAAATGAGTATTTAGGGAGATTTTCACTTTTTTAGCCTTGTCTTTACATGGGTTTGCGTGACTATGCCAATCAAATTTGTTGCAATTGCAAATGATATATGAAAAGTAGAAAATGAGTGTCATTATTCAAGATGACCACTGTTTTTCCCACCAATTTACTTTGCATTCTAGATGAATTTGCAAAATTATATAATTTGGTTTGGAGACCTTTATTTAGTCAATGACATCTTCCCTTCTCCTTATCTAGCTCCTCCATCCTTTCCTATTCCAAATATCACACCCACTCTTCCCAAACTGAGAGCAAACTTGTGTTTTGCACCAATCCATCTGCAGTGTTTTTCACTTATATTGTTTTTTTTTAATTTTTTAGTTTTTTGAAATTGTGTATCTGATGAACCATTTCAAATGAGTAATACACGATATAGTATGCAGAGCAAGATTAATTGATTAAATGTAATCAAAGCAAATATTCCATTTGAGATGGTTTTTGTAAAGTACTTTAAGTCCTAATTTTTTGTAACCTAGTCGTAATGAAACATTTCAAATAGTATACACTAAGAAGTGCAAGATCGCCACTGAGATGCGATGTGCTAAATAGAATGTCCTTCACGCCCTACAACCATATGAGTAGGAGCTCTAATCGTGGCCACAAAACAACCTTTCACCAATGTCAAACTGCTTTTTATTCCTTATAGTGTTTCATAAAATACCTTAAGGGGATGAGCAGCGAAAATGCGAGAGGATCGAAAAATGTTGAAATGCAATTTTTAAACTTTTTAATAATAATAAAGATTAGTAAATAATATTTCCATATAATTGCTTTAATGTAGAAAAAACCACCAAATAGTGGAGTATCATTGAGAAATTTTGTCATACATCCCGCAATATCCATAGAGCGACGGCATCTCAAATCTACACGAAACTGCGGGATTGTGGGTTTACACCAGTACAGAATTAAACAATGAGCAATAATGTTTGAGCTTGAGGTCAAACTATTGAAGACATTGTGGACAAAATAACGCTTCAATATCGGATATTCACAGAAAATAGCTGAAAGGCTTTTTTAATCTCAAGTCCGAATTTTGATACGTATAGAAATGAACAGAATCGGGATAAAAGTACTGGCTGTGTCTTTAAATACACGGATTTTAAGCCACCACTTGCAAGTTAGTTAGCACGACGCACCGTCCATGACAAAAAATCCTAAATATGAATTTCGATGATTTTTTCCGATGTGTGGGATCAGCAAATCGCTGCTTATCTCTTAAAAGTAAAGGGATCACCTATCTGCTAAAAGGAGACATCATTTTGTCAGTATGCTTCAGTTTCTCTTTTTTTGATCACCATCTTTCGTAGTTTATATATTACTCTAAATTAGCATTTATTAAAATCCCCCTTATTCTTTTCCTCTATACCCAATTTCTGAATTTCTTCTTGCTAAACTAATTCTTTCATCACATTTTAAGGGGAATCCATTGTACTTTCGTCTCTAAGTAATCTTTTTTTGAATGATTCCATGAATGTGCCAATTTTAAGACTCAATATGAAATTGAAAAGCTATTAATAAATATGGCAACTGGCCATAAGGTTGTCTAAAGAAACGGGAACAACATTTGGCGGGACAACGGCAGCCATCTTGATGTATCAATTACGACCGCTAACACATTCTGCAGGATATGCAAAAGATAATACAATTCTAAACTAGATTCATCTAATATGTGACCCCGTACCATTCTTGCGGATGTTGATTCAATGAGCGCAGGGAAGCTTCTGTTAAAGGGTCCCTGGCCCGATCCCGGATATCCTCGTCCCCAGAAAGCCCGATTTTACCGAAGTGGTCAAGAGTTTGGTATTAGAGGAAAGCTACTACTATTGTTCTCATTTACCCTGTGAAAATCGTAGAGCCAAAGGAATGTTTGGGTTTGGAAGTTATGCGCGAAAAAGGGTGCCCTATTTTGGCGCCCCATATTACTTTACACATTTCTCTATGGGGCTTACAAATCACGTTTTAGCTCTCGCATCAACATATTTGAATATCGGCGCAAACTCTACAGAATGGGGGTTTTGGAGTGAAGGCCCAATCTATCCAAGATGAACCATTAATCCTTAAAATCGTGCCATCTCCCCTTAATCAATAACATGTTATTGTAACAATTATAAGGCCTGAAA